>KZ506084.1:227444-249370 GCA_002844005.1 Limosa lapponica baueri | reverse complement strand
AGGGATATATTTGTCAAAAAGAAAAAAAGTATGAGTTGAGTTCCTTCTGATTGAAAGGGATCATTACTGACAGACAAATGGCAGTCCTGGGAAGAAACATGATGACTCTTCAGACTAGGCTTTAGATTAACTCTTTTTGTTTAGTGAAGAAAGATAAAGCCTAGACCTTGCAAGTGCTCCTTATTGCAGCAACAGACATGCTGCTTCAAATGAAGAAAACATTGCTATACTTGCCTTGGCAAATCTCAAAGCCTTTTACAAAGATTCCCTTTTTCATTCTATGCCCTTCATCTCAATGTATAGCTGAGTATTTCATTGACAGCATTTTTTTTTTTCACATCTGGTGCTTGCTACGGTTATATAAATATACATTTGATTTAGCAATCTACAATATTTCTAAATACATTCTTTACGGTGCCTAATACATGTCAGTGATTTAATCTCACTAATAGAGTGCCACAGTGAAAATTACAGGAGGAAATCCTTTTGTGCTGACAAAAATCTAGTTTTATGCATATCAAGATTTTCTGTCACATAAATAAAACTTAACATTTTTTCCCTCTCATCATGCTTTACAAAAGCTCCTGTAATACCTGATTCCACTTGCTTTTGGTAATAATTAAAAGAATCAAACTAAACAAACAAAAAAATCCCCAAACTCAAACCTGTTCAGGTTTTTTCTTTGCAGAAAGCCACTGAAAGTAAATTATCTGGAGCTCTACATGTTCCTATATTTTTCAATAATGCTCTGAAAACTCTTGATTTAACTCTATATTCTACACTTTCCTGGAATGTTATCTGTTTTTTCTTTTTCTATCATTTGTTAAAAACAGTATATTGCTCTAACTACAATAGCAAACTCTACCTACACATCTGCCTTATACTTACCTTCCGCACTGTGACCTCAGAAATCTGTATTTAGTATACTTTATCATGTTCCATGTCAGCTATTAGAAGTTCAACATTGATGATGTTTATACTTCCTGAACTTCGTGTCTGACTAGGCTACTCTTAGGTTTGAGGAGATATGAATCATTCTCATCCATTATCCTTTTGACTGGATTTCTGTTCATTATGGAAGCTAATTCAAAATTTCTCTCCTGGTTCAAAGCAAAGAATTTACTACTCCCTTCTATAATTTCCTCACTTGTTTTTTTTTTTGTCTCTCTTCATTCTTCATCTTGGTTCCCTGTTTCATATTTTCCCTGTCACTCTCCACAGCTAATTGTCACCTTTTATATGTGCCACACCATTCAGAATAATCTTTTTTTCATCCTTCTTTTTTATAAAAGTCGTTTTCTGGCACTACTTTGCTATTCACTTTTGCTGGCCACTTTTTTCTCAGAAACACAGAAGTCAAAACTGTCAATGACATCCTACTAATGTAGGATAAGTCATTAGTTACTGTTAATGTAAAGTCACTATCAATGTAAAGTCACTGTTAATGACTAATCCTACTAATGGCTCAGAAACACACTCATGTCTGTGTTACTCCTGGGCATCTGTAAGGATTAATACTTCTAATAAATGCTATCTTGAAAAATGATAGATTCATTGTAGGTCAGAAAATTAGCAGGGGTAGGGGGGAAAAGAAACTGGGAGTAAGGAATGGGAAAGACTGAGAGAGAGAGAAAGAAAAAGAATCACATAAAGCATATATTTTTTTTTTAACAAACAATAGAGATGAAACCATTTCAGCAGTTCGTATTTGCTTTGTTGGAATGACATTTTTATATTGCTACCTCAGAATGACAGATTGCTGTACATCTTAGCATATTACTGTTGTTACTGTCCTCTATTTCATTGAAGCTTTCAGTTCAAAACTAAAGTTTTTCTGTGGTGTATTTTCAATAATGACTACTAAAGCATTTTCAGAAAGAAATATCCTAAAATTTTATTTATTGCAAAACATGCAATATATTTTGTCTGGAAACAAAAAATAATAAGTTCTTTATTTCTCATCGTTTTCTACTTCTTCTACCTGTATATATGAACAAATACACCGCTACATGTGTTTGTACCATCCAGAGACTCAAAGCATTACCATGAATTAATGTTATGACATGTTAGAAAAATATCTGCTAAAAAAACCTGTAGATTAAAAGGAGAACATCATATATGAGCTTGGGAATATTTCTCCAGTAATAAGGAAATGTCAGTATCTAAATGTTTTTCAAGAAATTTATGGACTAGGAAAGGCAAAATCAACTGCACTTTCAGCTGCAGCTGTAACAGTAGCACTGTAGCTCTAACAACGTAAGCATATCATTGCACTATACTTTCAGCATAGACAGGGCCATAATATATAAACAGTTAACCAACTTCATTGTGCATATTGGTGCTGATGACATTAAAATCTCCTAAGCAGATGCTAATCCTGTATTTGATCATATCGGAATAGGCACTGGGTACTGTGCAATAAAGCACAGAATAAAGCAATTTTGCTTACATAATTTGGTTTTTTAGACTAAAGCAAATGGGAGTGCTTTAATCCTTACCTGTTTTTGTCTAGGTAAACTGATAAGCTTTCCAAGGGCTCAGAAGTATAATACATTTGATAGTGGACACTCCTTGTTTTAGTATTTGATTATTTTTTTTTACATCTGGTCTACATCAAATTAATATTTCTTAAAAATCAGCAAATTTTTATTTCTCAAAACCTTTTCAGAAATGTGAATATGTGCTTGATTTTCATGACCAGTGTATAGAGAAGCTGCTTTAGAGTTGTTGTAACACATGGACAAGTTGAGACACCTCACTGGGAAATAGAAAAATTGAATGAGTAACTAATAAGCTTAAAGAATGCATGGAGTTTGGGTGGTATCCTGGTGACTAGTGTCTTCCCCCTTTAAAGGTAAAAAATAAAGGAAAAGAAAAAGAAAGATGTAAGAAAAAAATGTTAATAGCTCACCACTTGGGACGTATGATGTCTATTTTACATCTAGATAAAAGATGCTCACATCTGAAGAAAAGTAAGTCATTTATTCAGCAGTAAAAAAGTTAAAGCGGGACTGGAAAATCCAGAGCACCTAAAGCAGTGTTACTCAGTTTATGGCCCATTGGCCAGTCACAGGCCAGCAACCATCAAGACGTGTCCAGGGAATTACTACTAAGAGTCAAAATGCCACAAGACATCATGGGAATCAGATATCTTCCTTCATTTTTCAAGGCTGCCAAACACTGATCAGAAAGAACAACATGAGAATAAACAAAATCCAGTAAACTCTGACCTTGTAAATTTTGATGAGATTTCTACCTAATAATAGGTAGACACTGACATTATGGATTGCACTCAGCTTTTTTCCACCTGAATTTAGATGAGGCCATATTTATAAATTAATGCCTGACTAAATAAATGAATTAATGGTAAAATGTCTAGATTTTTAATGAAATATTTGATATGGGGTCACGAAGTGCTACAAAGAAAATGAAATTAAAATTACTTTGAAAACAATCACGTACTGGACAGGCTATAGTCTATGAAAAGACAACCATAAGTCAGACACTGGTACAGTGACTTCTCTGTTTATTTATGTTTTAAAGAGAATACCTATGCTGTAGCACTCAGGGCTGTAAGTGAGTGTAAAACTGAGTATGAGTGAATTTTCTTATAAGTGTATGAACTACTTCCACTGACATTCAGGTCCTGATCCAAATCAGACAAATTCAACCGGAAGGACTCCCATTATTTGGCTGACTGAAACAGAGGCTGCAGTAGTGACTGAAGACCAGAGGAGATCAAGAGTGCTCCCACACAATGCTTTTGTGTTTAAAGTACAAGTACAAGTACATATTAATTGCAGCTGCAAGGTTCAGTTAATTATCCCTGAATGGCAATTTCTAACTACTCTCTGTAAAGTTTTAAAAGCTCTATATTCATATATGCCTTTTAGAAGAGATAATATGGAAAACACTCTATTGACACTGTAAGTAGCATAAAACTACTTTTTTTTTTGGTACCAGTGTTATCAAAACTAACAATTTAAAATATTAGTTTTATCTGATTGCCAGATGACACAGGATTGTAGATATCTTCTCCACACAGTATTGAAATTCATAAAGTGCAGCGATTCATTCATCCACACACTTATCAGCGCTCTTTAAGAAAAACACCAATTCCAGATGTCTTAAAGGAAGTTATTTTATGTAAGTACCAGAGTTAGTTTCTTTTAAAAAATCTTGACTGTCAGATGTAGGATTTAGCATATGAAGGACGTCAAGCCTGTAAGGTTTTGTTACACGTTTCACACTTTTGGAACGCATACTACAAAAAGAAGGATAACTTTGTGCATTTATCACATGATAAGATCCATTTATTCACATATTCATATGACATATTCAATCAGGATGTGTTAACCAAGAGTTTCAGTCACTATTTTGGGCATCTCAATCCAGAAACTGGTCCCTAGGCACAAAATTGAAATAATTATGCTTTTATTAGAGCCTAGAGAGGTTTGTATGCTGGCATGTAAAAAATACAGTCTTCATGCTCTTTTGAAGAATTTTCCTTCATTTCCCCAGAAAACATTCCCTACATTGTTACTTTAATAATCTGAGCTTGAGGGCCATATGAATAAGTGAATGTGTTTAACACCCATCTGTAAATTGCTTACAAGTATTTTTTTCCACCTTTCACAGCATAAGAAACTTTGAGTGTTTTAATTGTTCTGAATGCATATTATTGGCTTTAGTGTTTCATCATTTATCTTGTGTTTCTTTGAAGGGATGAAATACCCGCTGGTGAGTGTTTTCTGCCTGTATGAATGCCAACTACTTGTGACTGACACGTAAAAGCTGTAACTCTGATTTTCTTAGTATATTATAACCAAGAAACAGAAAAAGTTTTATGGGAATATAAAGCAGTTCCTATATAATAGCTGTATGAATGTATGAAATAAACATGCTATTTGATTTTGCTAGTGAATTAATCTGTCATGACCTAACGGGTTCATGGTACAGTTCTTCTATGACCGAAGTCAGCCAGGCTTTCACCAGGACTACATAGATGCCAGGTTTTGCAAGTGGACCGAGAATATTTTTGACCTTCTAAACAGTTTCCAACTCAATTCTTCAGCAAAGTAGCTTTGAATCCTTTTCTTTGCATCCTTCTGGACCCCTCTTTTTTTCTTTCTCCCTGCATGTGAATGAGTTAGATGCAAGGACTGCAATAGACTAATTTGCTCTCCAGCCATCTCTCTGATCTGCATAAAGCACCCAAATACTGTGCAATCTAGAAGTGGTCTAGGAAAATGTTGAACCTGAATGGAGACATTCAAGTTCAGACATCAACTATGTGCTTCCAAAGCTAATTATGACTACAGGTTCCTCATTATTTTACTCTCTGCATGACAGCTATCAGCCAGAAGCTAAGGATGCCAAGGAAAAATAATAAGTGATGGGTTTTAACATTGGGCAGACAGTAATAACATGTAAGCAGCAATGATCCAAGTCAAAGAGCATGGGAACTCACTGATGCTGTCCCACTGATACTGGTAGACTAACCTGGGATTCACGCTAATCAGGAAGCAAAAAACCCTAGCCCTCCTTCCCCACACCACAGCCCCCAACCTGCACATGATGCTTTCCTTGGTATTTAAAAAGTGCATTTCATATAACAAGGAGTACTTGTTAGATGTGCTTGCAAGCCTGCTTGCAAGACCATGAAGAATCAGATGAAACATCTGCAATGTCTGCACTGTAATCTGGATATTTTCAGCAATGTTAAAGTAATAACCAGATATTTACATTAAAATTTTTTGACTGCAATTCTTAATAAACATTATAAAATTAGATATTAAGTATTGGAAGGCATCATCATTTGACCTACAGTAAAATATAAATATTTATGATTAGTTCTTATGTATTATTATCAGTTCTTGCAAGTGTCCCTTCATTGTCATTCAAATAGGAAAATATGAAGCCTGTTGAAGAATGCTAGTAAGATTAATACATAAAGTCATAGAAAGGCAACAATAAACATGAAATATTTAAGCCACTGCTGTTCTTCTTTGATTAGGTCATTCTAGATTAACTAGCCTTGAGTAATTAAACAATGAGTGATATGTGTGTTCTGTGACTTCTGTCTATGCTTGAACCTTGCCTTCATATACCCCTCTGACCTGCCACACGTTCTCCATTTCAGATCCTTTTCCAAATTTCTCTTCAGGTCTTCTCATTCCCAGATTTATCTGCTAGGTAGAGGTCTATGATATTTACAGTAATAACTAATTTTTTTTCAACTTGGTATTTCTCACTGACATCATCTATTTCTGTACTGAGCTTCTGGCATAAAGGCCATCACAGAGCATTTCAAAAGGAGCAGCAGTTAGGTCCTGAAACTTTTGAAAGGCTACCTAAAAGTCTTATGACAACTTTTAAAACAATAGTAAAGTTTCTGTATTTCCCTCTGGTGGATATTTATAGCATTCTCCAGAGAAAAAGTATGTAACAACTGAAAACTTTGTCATCCTCTGTGCTTCTCAGAAATGAAGAAAAGGAACTTTACAGTGAAATGACAGTAGAATTTTTTTATTATTATTATTATTTCTGAATTAATTTATCTTGTTTACAAATAACAACCTTCATGGTCAGCCTCTAAAGAATGCATTTGGAGTATGGAAGTATGTGAGTTTCAGAACATTTTTAGTATTCTCTATGCTATGGATTTATTTAACCCTTTAAAGCAACCTTTGAATGAAATTTCATTATAACAATATTACAAAACTGAAGTAATTTGAAAAACAAATACATTGACAGTCATGGCAGACGCATAAGATGTGACTGAGGACTGAGTAGTTAAAAGAAAATGGAGCAGAAGTCTGAGATAACATTGGAAGGTATGATAATTACTGTGTGGGCTTTCATTAAGTCCAAGGTAGAAAATGGGCAGGCAGGTTAGGTTGCCTCATTGACAAATCTGGACTCTCACATGGATCTTTATTTTAGGAATTTTGCGTGGATAATGCCAATTAAACACCAGGAAGTGAGTGTAAGCTAAAGGAGGGAACAGAGTTTCCAGTAATGGCTATCTTTTAAATACTTAACTGGCTTCCTAAGAGGTAAATTTTTTTTTCTGATCAGATTGTCTATTTAAGTTTAATTTGACCTCTTGTTAAACTCCTGTTTGCAAGTACGTCTTTTTTAAGAGTTAGGCTTCTGTGTAAGTCCACAAAACAAATGAGAATAGTAAGCTATTAGGATAACTTTGGAAATAGTGAATTCTGTGGAAGAGTTCATACACCAAAGACTAGTGCAAAATCAAAATAATACAGTTTAACTAAGGTAAATAAAAAACAGCAATGCAAATTCTCTTTTCTGTACCACATTCAGACTAAAATAAGAAATTGTGGTATGTTTGTTGCACTGCATATTTTCAACTAAGAAAAATATTGATAAACATGCAGGGACAGTCTTTTGACAAAAGTTAAGTAGATAAATTGTATAAATCATAAAGGAACAACATTTGTTTGATTAAAGCTTCTAAAAGATAACACATGATATAGATTAATTGTAAAGAGTTGCAATTTTTATCTGCATTAATTCTTAAACTTAAATAAGCTATTTCCTTGTCATATGAAACATAATTATCTATAACTCTTTCTGCATTAGTAATGCTTTGAGACCCACAGCAAGGGTTTTTAGCTTCTGTACCACTGATATCAAGGAGGAGAAAAATAGCATTTTTGCTAATAATAAGTTAGCTAGGAGTCAGATGCTTTCAAAGAAAAAAAGCTGGCTTGTTTCAGCAGTGAAAAATAGAAAAACACAGATAGTGATGAGATGAAACCATGCAGGCCCAAAATTAAGGACTACAGTGGGAAAGCTCTGTAGGTATCTTATTGCTAATTTCCAAGTGATGGAATTTTGAATATAGGTGTCTTGAATTTACGGAAAGAACAACAAACCATGGTTTATCTGATATCAAAAGTCCTTTAGTTCAGCTTATATATCCTGTTTCTGCACACCCGTGTACATTGATATTGTTTGTATGAAAGTTAAGGAAATGTCTCTGTTTGGTGAAATGCATTCAATCAGCAACTAGAGAGAATAGCACATGACTTAGCAACTAAGCATGTAACCTCGACTCTCCTACCGAAGGAGCAGAGAAATACTTTGGACACTGGATGTATGCATGCAATTTTTCCAGTATATGAAAATAGTAAATGTTAGAATTAGGTTATGATTAAGGCATGCTTTGTGAATATGGAAGAAAAGTGACTATTAATCAGTAACTTCTTTTCCCTGATTAATTCAGACATGTCTAATGTTTACACATAGTAAGTCAGCTATGAAATTTTTTGGATAGCAGTGGAGCACATCAAATCCCTGTTGTATTGTGTAGCTGAAAACTGCAGAGCAATTATGAAATTTTCCAGTGCCACCTATTGTCAGGTAGTGGAAATGAACATCTGTTTTACTGAAAACAGATCCAAATGTGTATATTGAAGCTGTTGGTTACACAGAAGGTCTTCAAGTGATTTTTGATAATCTACCTATTTCTATTTGAGGTTAAGAGTGTTGCTGTCAGCTGAGGTATGCCAGACAGAAAATATTTCTTTCCTGCTGAGTTCTTCCCTACAAGTATCAAATAAACATGGGCCACAAGGCCTAGCCTGTTAATCTTTTTAATGTTAATTTAGAGATGCAGACATAAACAAACTCATGCAAACTTGCCTGCTTGCAAAGTTACCACCAAATGAAGGTGTCTATGAAGAAATTGTGCCAATCCTGATGCTGCTGAAATGTTAAGGACGGATATTTTTCAGCACAATGTGGAGAAATCTCACTAAAGGGAACTGTTCTTTACTTCAGTGAGAAAACAACAAAATTTGTTCATTGGGCAGATTTTTATTCCTGCTGTATTCTGTTCAAAGATCACTGTCTTTCTATTCTAGAATAGCAAAAACTAACCACAAGACAGAGCATGTCTTCCAGTCCCTGAGTGTACACATGCTAAGAAAAAGAGAAATTAATATAATTTATGATGGCGTTTTACCAAGTATTTCCATTATATCTGTACACTGGATTCAGAGAATTGAGCTAAGAGAATGTTAAGACTGAAAATTCAGGCACTAGGTTTAGGATAGTACACCATTTAAACAGCCCAATTAAGTTTTCAGCTGGATTTTTCTTGTGGGTCATTACAATTAGAATCACATGTGAGAACAAAAAAATATTTTTTCTGAGATTTGGACATTTGGCTGCATTCAGAGGTAGAATGAAAGCATTACATTTTAAATTGTATCAGAGTGTGTGTTTTTAAACTTACACATGAAAAGTCACAACAAACAAAACAAACACCTAGCAAGTCAAAATGGTAGATTTTGACAGCATGACATTATCCTTTTATTCTTACAATGCTGGCAAAATTTGACCATTTTTTAAAGGACTTTCAATTTTGACCAAATTTCCTACACTACAGGATTCAATTCTTTTGAATTTCTAATCAGTGCCAATACCAGAAATCATTTATGAGGTAGTCATGATGAGAATAACACACAGAAGAAATGGATTCTACTTTGCCTCTGCCAAGCAGTCATCTGCCAGTCTAGGCAGTGAACAATCCCTCAAAATGTCCATGGTTAACCACCCTGTGTTCCTCGTTTTCTTGGCACTGAAAGATCTGTGATCTGACATCCAGCGATGTAGCATGGAATAGGAACTTACTAAACACTTTATTCTCAATATACCCTCCAAACAGCCAAGTTATAAATTTCTTATCTTGGCCAATATTTCCAGTCTTTTTAGGCTCTGAAACACAACCAGGACAACTGTGTTTACTGGACTGTGGATTCAACGGCCTGGCATATCAGATCTCCAGGAGTATAAAGCTCTGGTAGACACTGGTATACCATGTGGCATAATGCCATCAAACTATTCAAGGGCCAGAACTTATCTGTATTTCTGGAGTAATTGGTTGTTTTACCTCAAACCTGGGCATAGTGAGGTCCCAACAGTAAACTGTAACAGAAGCTGAAGTGACACTAACTGGGAATGAATAGCAAAAGTACTCCTTTGCGACTGGCCCAGAGACTCTGTGCATTGTTGGCATAGACTACCTCAGGAGAAGGTATTTCAAAGACCCAAAAGGGTACTGGTGGACTTTTGGTATAACCACTGTTGATGTGGAGGAAATTAAACAATTATCTACCTTGCCTGGTCTCTCTGACGACCCTTCTATTGTGGGGTTGCTGATGGTCAAAGAATAACAGGTGCCAACTGCTACCACAACTGTGTATTGGTGGCAACATCGCACTAGTCAAGACTCCTTGATTCCCATTCATAACCTAATTCATCAACTGGAGAGCCAAGTGATCAGCAAGCCTCGGTCACATTTTAACAGTCCCATACAGCCAGTGGCAAAGCCTAATTGAGAGTGGAGATTAATGGTAGACTGTTGTGGCCTGAATGAAGTTATACCACCACTGAGTGCTGCCATGCAGGACATGCTGGAACTTGAGTAGGAACTGGAGCTAAGGCAGCTAAGTGGTATGCCATGACTGGTATCATTAATGCATTCTTCTCAATTCCTTTGGCAGCAGAGTGCAGGCCACAGTTTGCTTTCACTTGCAGGGGTGCCCAGTACATTTGGAATTGACTGCCCCAGGGTGGAAACACAGCCCTACCATTTGCCATGGGCAGATTCCATGCTATTTTCCATGTTCCAGACTGCACTGGAACAGGGTGAAGCTCTAGAACACTTGCAATACATTGATGAAATCATCATGTGGGGCAATACAGCAGAACAAACTTTGAGAAAGGGAAGGAAATAATCCAAATCCTTCTGAGAGCCAGTTTTGCCATAAAACAAAGTAAAGTCAAGGGACCTGCACAGGAGAACCAGTTTTAAGAAATAAAATGGCAAGACAGATGCTGTCAGACTCCAATGAATGTGATCAACAAATAACATCCATGTCTCCACCAGCTAGTAAAAGGAAACATAAGTTTTCTTAGGCCTGGGACCATGTGAACTTCATGAAGTTCAACAAGGCCACGTGCTAGGTCCTGCACCTGGGTCACAACAGTCCCAGGCACAAATACAGGCAGGGTGGAGAAAGGATTGAGAGAAGCCCTGAGGAGAAGGACTTGGGGTGTTGGTTGATGAGAAGCTCAGTATGACCCAGCAATGTGTGCTTGTAGCTCAGAAAGCCAACTGTATCCTGGGCTGCATCAAGAGAAGCCAGCCGAGAGAGGTGATTTTACCCCTCTACTCTGCTGTCATAAGACCCACCTGGAGTACTGCCTCCAGCTTTGGAGTCCCCAACATAAGAAGGACAGGGACCTGTTGGAGCGAATCCAGAGGAGGGCTACAAAGATGCTCAGAGGGCTGGAGCACCTCTCTTGTGAGGATAGGGTTGTTTAAACTAAAGAAGATAAGGCTCTAGGGAGACATTATAGCAGCCTTCCAATACCGAAAGGGGGCCTAAGGAAAGATAAGGAGGGACACTTTAGCAGGCCGTGTAGCAATAAGACAAGAGGTAATGGTTTTAAACCGAAAAAGGGTAGATTTAGATTACAAATTAGGAAGAAATTCTTTACTGCTGTTCCTGTGATGACCTGGTTCATTTTCGTCCTTCCCTAAGTGAACTGACTTTTCTGTATATCTCTTCTGTATAAGGGTGACTGATAGTGGCATGGGTTGGTTTTCTGATCCAATAGCCACAGTGGTCATTGAGGCAGTTGGAGTACCTACAGCACTCGTTTTGTGGATCAGAATAGCTGCAGAATCTGTCATAGGGACTGAAGTAGCCGCAGTGCTCATTGCAGGTTTTGAAATAGTGTGCCCACATACGCACCAATGTTTAGCTGTCAGCAAACCTAAGACCTCACCACCCTCAGAGTAAAGAATTCTTCCTTACGCTGCTTGCTCTCAGTTGCTAGGTACTCCAACATTTAGTGATCTAATTATTTCATACTCCTTTGCTTTTCCTGCTGTTCTGTATGCTTTTACATAAAATACTTCAAGTAATCAGTTCAGCTTGTCTTTGATGCACTGGATTTCTAGTAAGTCAACTATGATTTTATTAATCAAATCACTTGTTCTTGACCAAATATTTGCTGGATGCCGTTTTGTTAAAACAGTTTTTTGCTTTCAAACTTTGCACAATTTGAAGTTTAACTCTGTACTGCTAAATTCATTTTTACTTCCTTTATCCTACAGCTGCCACAAAGTTCTGATATTTTCATATAAGGTCAATTGAATACCCAATACTAGATGGTTTAGTCAGTTACGTAAAAGAGTGGAGAAAGTGCAAGCGCAGCAGGACTGTGGCTACTGAGCAGTGAAGACAAAATACTCTCAGGTAGAGGTTAGAGCTTTGGAGGTACAGGATAGACATAGGTATGTATGCCCAGGAGGGATATAGGAAAGAACTGCAGAGTCATGAGATTTCAACTTTTGGGAACATCTATTGCTGCCTTTCACCTTGGTGTAGTAACCTATAATAAATGCTGGCTTGTTGAGCAGTTGTTTAGTTCAGACCACTGTGGCTGACTAGATATGTGGCCTCATAGAGACACAAAGACACTGACTAACATGCTGCAGGGCAAAGCTGTTGTAGATAATAAGCTTAGGATGTGGTAAAACGAGTTGTCTGTTTCTCAAAGGTATATGACAGAGTTGTGTTCCTCTTTAACCAGAATGTGATTTTTGCTTAAATTTACACTTGGAATGTAACACATTATTATACTATCTTAAGTGGCCTGGGTTTGAAGTCTTTGTCTGTTTAAAGATTATGAAGATTAACTGTCAGTTATTTGTAGAGAACCTTTTTTGTGGCTGGAAGAAATATAGCAAGTAATGAGGAAAAGAGACAGGAAAGAGGTTCAAATAACTCTTATAACAGCCAATCAGAGTCACTGGAGAAAAGTTCCTAGTTAATATTCAAAGTCATTAGTCATACAATGTTAAGAAAAGATGCTGAAACTTGAGATTCCAATCACAATCCAAGCAAGGCCTGAAATGGAAAGGGACAAGATGGGTAAGAAAGAAATAGCTCTAACTAAAGAGCTTTATATTCACACAATTAGAGAAAAGAAAACAATCTTTTTATTTTTCCAAATCTTGTGCTATGTTTCTGTTGAGAAAAGATGCAAGGTTAAGGAGATCTTTCAGAAAAGGAGTAGACAATCTTGTATAATATGGGGTAGCTAGTTGGAAACTATTGCTCATGCTCAGCCAGTCATTAGCTTTTACATTTTTTGTCAGCTAGGCAAATTCTTTTGAGTCACCATGTATTTTTGTTTGGGTGAAAAAACTGGACACTAAAGGAAGGGCCTGGAAACGATTGCTGAGGTTTTTAGTAGACTGATGAAGGAGCTTGCTAGTCTACTTAAAAGCTTGTAGTCACTTAAGCTTTCCTGTGTACAGCTACTTTTATTTGTATATGTCCGATTGAACACAAAAGGCTTTTATCACTTTATAATGATGAAATTCAATGCGTACATTTAATACACCATAGTGAACATTGGTTTACTTTCTTTACTTTTTTGTTTTAATCCAGTAAACTGTTAGCTGAATGCAATGCCAGCTGTTAACTTTTCATCATCCTTTTACTTCTGTGCATCCTCCAGTTTCCTATATCTACTATACTTGCAAAGCTATGTAAGACCCTTACTTCAGTGTACCAACCAGGTAGTCCTATTATACCTACCAGGTGCAGTAGTAGTTTTACAATGACAAAACAGTATCTATGGATTCTTCAGGTCTCATACTCTTGGGACAGGATTGTAACCTGATACATAATAGAGTTACTTTAACTATGGATTTGATATGCAGATTAGAATGGGAATTTCTTTAGGGTATGTAGGGTACTGCACTGCTGCAATTCAGAGTATGGGTCAGATCCACTGTATAAGGGCTGCTAAATAAACATGGTTATTTATTTTGCTGTTACAGTTCTATGTTAGAACTGCTTACACATCATGTCAAGTTATTATTTTAACTAACATCAACTAAATATTCAAATAAATGAATTAGGTAGCGCGACATGTATCCTGTAATAGAGATAAGTGTTTTGGACAATATAGTTTAAGTCACAAAAAGTTCAAAGAAACAATTCTGAAAGTTTGATTACTATATTAATTTCTATATTTTACCCACTTTAACATTTTTTCCAAGCATGCACCCTTCTACAGGGACAAATTAGACTTCACTCTGTTCAATAATATAAAGTGGAAGCAGAAAAGGCTATCTGTTCATGCTTGTCTCCCGAAGAGAGGAAGTGTGCTTTATGCTCATTTCCTTACTTGAAGATGGTGAGAGTATGTATACGTAGACCAGGAATAGTCTCCTACCTGAGGAAAGAAGAAACGACTAACCAGTAGACGAAGTGTAAGATCCCTACTTCCATTGAAAAAGCTCTCCTGGGGGAGCTCAAAATTTTAATGTGAAAATATCAAGAATTCCTCCACACTTTCCAAAATTCTTCCTAGCTACCTTCTGTTAGGCGAAATAGAGCTATCATGTCTTTCTTTTTTCAAAAGTTGGAAATAGAGTTTAAAACTGTTTCCCTGCTTTGATTCAACTCAACCAAGCTCTCATTCTATTTTGTTAATTAATTGCAAAAAGCCGAAATAGCCCTTTGAACGCACAATGCTTATGTCAATGAAGTCAACAAGAATGCATAAAGTACTGCTCTGCCTAAGAATGGTGGGATCTTCATGTCAGTGGAAAAAATGAGTGGAGCAGAACTTGCTTTTGGTTAGCAGGGTTTTCTGCATACCCTCAAACATCATTCATGAATGTGACTGTTCACTCAACTCCTGCTCAGATTTTGGCTAACATAGCTCATACTAAGGCCTGATGTATGCTGAGAGAGACACCATTATGTCAAAGCAACAACACCAGGTAAGTAAGACAGGTGGCCAGAAAGAGCTAAAAGGATATTATGCAGCCATTATCACCTGCAGATTGCTGTCTCCTGCAGCTATCATCTTTGCATACTGATTGTCTGGTAGTTTTATCAGAATCTGCTAACTCATAGAAATGGTATATACCAAACTTCCATTCTGGAAGGTATAAAAATTCCAGCTTACCCAAAAAGCTTTTGAAGCAGGTTCAACAGCAGCTGTACTGCTGAGGCTTTTGTGCTTCCCGGTGTGCTATAGGGGACACCTGCATCATGACTGAGGGGGAAGGATGAGCATTCTCATAGTCAGCTGGGTAACTGCTCTGCTCAGAGGTGCAAAAGTTAAGAGTTATGGGTTATAAGTGAAGAAACCTCATGGCTTAATAAGTGAAGTCATGGAACTCACGTGATAGACTAGTCTGTACAAAGGGGATTGAGTGCTTGTTTGTTGTGTTTGTTGTATCTCTTAATGAGCTCATAAAATAAAATTTAATTTACAGAATACATTGTTCTGTAAATTTAAGAGATCCGAATGCACTGTGACAATGAAAAAAAAAAGATATTAAATAGATAGGTTATTCTCTGAAAACTATTCTTGTCTCTCCTAGTTCTTCCATCAGTTAGTGTTCTCACTTTCTTTGGGGTCCCAGCTATTTGGGCACAATACAAAGGTGAATTTCCGTCAGATGTAAACAGAAAGGTTGAAGGTGAGTTGTTCTGTACCTAAATGTGCCTCATAGTTTACAGCCACAGTCTGAGGTAATCTGATTGAGATCAGACTAATGTAGAGGAATAATTTTTAAAGTACCCGAAAGACTTCAGTCGTATTAACTTCTTAATTTAGCAATTTAGACTTCAGGCATTTTTCTATTTTAAAACATTTTGGGGATCTCTGCTCTGATTGCAGGGTTTTGCTCTCCGGTCACCTACCACAGTGCTTTCACTAAGGGACTTGCATTGGCTTGAGAGCTGCCGCAGGAAGATCAGCAGCAATGGCAGATCAGCTCCTGGATGTAGACTTTTTTTAACCTAAGTTAGAAGCTGGGCAGTTGAGTCACTGAAATTGTCTCCTGTCTCCAGATGCTTCAAACAGGTGGAAAGTAGACTGAATGAAGTACCTACATTTAACTGAGTTGCTGGATTAATGGATGAATGGGAAGAAATATAGACAGAAATAGCTATGTCTAAAAACAAGAAAACCGACAGTCAAAATAGGCTGTCAGTACTTTAGTATGATGAAAAAAATGCCTCCTCTTAAACATGAGATCTCGTTTGATTTTTTTAAAGCTGTGTAATCCTTAGTAGGTAAGTACTGCTGTACTTAAGGCAAATCAGGAAACAAACTGTCCAGACTGATTGTAAGAAAAGTAAACTTTCATACAACACATTATTTTCCTCCTAACTGAAGCCCTTTATGTCATCTAAAGGTTTTTATTTTGGTTAAATATTAAGCAATTATACTAAGTTAAACAGAAAAAAAAAGAATGTTGAAAACAACGCAACTGAGAACTGATTGTTTGACAGGTTGTGTGAGAAACCTGGAAGATAAGTTTGCAATTGTTAAACAGTTGATGTTGGACAGACCAAGAATATACTTTAGGGCTAGATGGCTCTTTGGTTTTTGTATAGAAAAGAGTGAAAATTTTCTCTTAGGCTCATGGTGAATTATCTGGACTTTGGTTGGGACAGTTGAATTGCAAAAAAGTTACTCCCTTAAGATGTTTCTGGCTCTTTTCATTTTATTTTCAATTTCTACAGAAAGGTCAGGGTCTAAGGAATGATCCCAGAGTGGATGGTCACTTTGTTCACTATGGTAAAGAATGGGAGTCACCTAAACAGTCATATCACAGATATGTTTGTGCACATATTCTATATTGACAGGATTTCTGGGGGAGGTGCAGACACAGAGTGCCTGCCTTGGGCCTGAGGAAACGTGCAACATTTGGGAGCTCGAACAAACATTAGGGTTTATATATTCTCTTCCCTTAACCATATGCTTATGTACACTATATAGACTGCTAAATGATTTTTGGCAAAGCTGAAGTTCTGCAGTAAATTATTGCCTCAGCAATGAGGCAAGACTATGGTGGAAAAAAGCTTCAGTAAATATTTCCTTCCTAGGGAGCTCCTCTGTAGTAGCTTTTGTGTAGGAACAGTACTATCATTTACCGCATTTTGATTCACCTTCCTGTTCAGGTTACTAACTAAGATTTTTGAAGAAGCCACAGTGTCTTCAGAAGGCATGTCTCTGCAATGATGTTTCTATCATATATTTTTGTTTGAAAGGCCCCATGGATTTAATCAACAAAAAAACCCGATGCATTGAAACATGATGCATACTGCTTTTTCTAGCCAGGTGAATGAAAAGTAGCTTTTTAACATAACCATATGTATTTAAATCAACCTATCATACTGCCAAACAAATTTAATGCCTGCTGCTTGCATGTTCTTTCAAACAGCTTAGCTTGTTGTTTTCTTTATAAAAAACAGTGAGTCAATATTCCCTGAAAGCTGACTCGTGATTTTGAAAAATACATACACATCCCGTTCGTCTTATGGAGTCTATGCTAGGAAACTACAATAAATTTGAAGGTGATAAGAGTGGAAGCAAGTCCTGTAAGAAGCCAAAAAGAAATATTATTTATATCAGAATGCAATTATTTATATCAGGCATATGAACTTAAAGCTACTCAATGTACATGGTGTGACTTTACCTGTATTTTTGAGTGAAGAGAACTTGCAATGAAGTATTTATGTACAGATTTATTTAAGCTGGATACACATATACTCAGGAAAGTTACCAACTGTTCTGTTCTGAAATTTTTGCTGGCAATGGGATGAAATTGTTGGTTTACAGTTTTAAGTTTATGTTTGTGTCATCAAGGCTAGTAATAATCTAAATCAAAGCTTAACTAAAACTGTTATCATAGAATCATAGAATCATAGAATGGTTTGGATTGGAAGGGACCTTAAAGATCACCTAGTTCCAACACTCCTGCCATAGACAGGGACACCTTCCACTAGATCAGGTTGCTCAAAGCCCCATCCAGCCTGGCCTTAAACACTTCCAGGGATGGGGCATCCACAACTTCCCTGGGCAACCTGTTCCAGTGTCTCACCACCCTCACAGTAAAGAATTTCTTCCTAATATCTAATCTAAATCTCCCCTCTTCCAATTTAAAACCATTACCCCTTGTCCTGTAACTACATTTCCTGACAAAGAGTCCCTCTCTGGCTCTCCTGTAGGCTCCGTTCAGATATTGGTAGGCTGCTATGAGGTCTCCCTGGAGCCTTCTCTTCTCCAGGCTGAACAACCCCAGCTCTCTCAGCCTGTCTTCACAGGAGAGGTGCTCCAGCCCTCTGATCATCTTCGTGATCCTCCGCTGGACCCGTTCCAACAGGTCTATGTCCTTTCTGTGTTGAGGTCTCCAAAGCTGGACACAGTACTCCAGGTGGGGTCTCACAAGCGCAGAGTAGAGGGCTAGAATCACCTACCGCGACCTGCTGGCCAGACTTCTCTTGATGCAGCCCAGGATGCGGTTGGCTTTCTGGGCTGCCAGTGCACATTGCCGGCTCATGTTAAGCTTCTCATCCATCAACACCTCCAAGTCCTTCTCCTCAGGGCTGCTTTCCAGCCATTCTCCACCCAATCTGTATTTGTGCCTGGGATTGCCACGTCTCAGGTGCAGGACCCTGCACTTGGCCTCGTTGAACTTCATGAAGTTTGCACAAGCCCATCCAGGTCCCTCTGGATGGCATCCCTAGTGTGTCGACCATGCCACCAAGCTTGGTGTCATTGTTTGTTCTACTACATCATCTACTGTCATTGTTCTATTACACCATCTACTGGAACAGTTTAGTCTAAGATGGAATTGCGACTTCTTCCATAAACACTTCCATATTGAGCAGAAATATCAAGTTGGAAGGTTATACGTCCATGCTTCAGAAATAAACACCCATTTTATTAACCAACACTTCTATGTTCTTATTCCCACGGAATGATTTTCATTCATGTGGATGTTTGTTACCTATTTCATAGGATCACTTATTTTATCATGCCTGCCATTCAAAATAAATTGCCAGTTTGTAAGCAGAGGGAACTCATGTTCAGTTTATTTTGCATATTGCAACTAGTTCTGTAAAATGATGAAAAATGCATAGCTGAAAAAAAACCTCAACAAAACCCTAACACTTTATGTTTGTTAAAAAAAATTAGCATCATTGTTGTAACTTACATATCAGTTTAATAATGAATAATCTACTTTGCCTACCTATAAAATTATCTGATCTCACCTAGGTCTTACTTAGTGTATTTGAAAGTATTTATAAGCCAAAATGTTACTGAAGGAGTGACTTCCTGCTCTCTGTTTTTCTCATTGGTATTTTACATTGAAGCAAGCTGCTGCTGAGGCATACAACTCCTCAACTAATCAGTAAAATGCTGAGGTATTTTGCAAGGTCTGAAATGCCTGCAGCAAATTGAGAGTACATGGTGCACTGTAGTGAAATTACATACAGCAGTACATTGTAGAATATAGCCATGTTTTACTTGAAAAACCTGCCAAAATAATAATAACAAAACCAAACTTCTATGAATAATAAATAATCTCTGAATACCATGGCTACAGCTTCATAGCTGATTCCTAGTACAAGAAGCAAAATCATTCAACAGTGATTTTTTTCATTTCTTGATCCCAGTATTGTGTGAGACCAATGATTTAAACTTGCCAGTTTATGACGGTTGTTCAAGGACAAAGACTATTCTTTATAATAATGCTAAAGGTTTGACATACTCAATACATAATGAAATTCAGAGGTTAGGCTGAAGGATCATGTCTTATACCTCTAGATTTTTCCTACATTTTCAAGGAGTGATCTAGGTCTTAAGCTATGTGGCTTAGCTACCTTATTGTTACTTACTGTCGCAAGGTCACATAGATCATTATGCAACGTTACTTTTCACATAGCACACACTGAAATTTCTAGACTATTAAAACTGTTTTAATATAGTCTTTCTGAACTTTCCATTTGAAAGCATTTCAATACAGCAAACAATAGAAAACCTTCCTGGAAATAACTGAGTTTTAAAAAACCTGGAGTAGTGGCTTTATTTTTTGTATAGTGGGAAGAAAGGATAACACGGAAGTAGTTCCCCATCTTCCTAATTTTCTTGCTTCCTAGCAATTATGCTGAGGAAGAAAATTTTAGACACCATTCTTTGGCTTGAACGTATTTGACACAGTACCCATTAATATTATTTTGAAAACAGTTGTGTCTAGACCTGTCTTGATCAAGGCATGCATGAAATTATAGAGGACAAACAGCTATTAAGAGATGAGATGAAGATTTTCAAGCTCTTTTTTTCTGACAACTTATTCTGCTACTAGTACATGAATCCTTTATACTCAGAATATTATGCATGACATTTTATAACACATCATACTGAACAATCCAAAGCAAAGGGTACAAAAGGTACCCCAGGTCCTTGGGGACTGTAAACCCCAGATTTATTTCCTTGGGTCCATATGCTTTCATGCAAATTTGCTAGTGATTGACATCAAGGTATACAACAAGATTTTAGTTTTCTTGCTGTTGATTTAAGAAATGGTCTGGTTTTCTTGGGAGATAAATTCAGAATTCTCTCTATCCAAAGACATCCTGCCAAAGATACTTATAAAATCCCAAATGTCCTCAGAGGTTTTCTGAAACATAGTAGCTGGAATGACTAGGACATTTTGCTGTTCTCAGTAGCCTATTTCCTCTCCATTTGCTGTTGTCACACTGAGGTGTCAATTAAATATGATATGTGCAAATCATTTAGGGTCATAAAAAGATAAAAGAAAAGGTTACAAAACACGAGGTCATAGCTTGACAATTAAAGAGGCAATAAATGAAGATGAGTTATGGAGGGAAATTAGAACAGATAGAAATGGAAAGCCCTGATTAATTCATTCATTTAAACACATTCTGCTTAGATGAGACAGAGGAGGCCCTCTATAGAGTTGAACAGTACACTTTTATGCACATTACCTGACTTGTATGACAAATTGTTTAGCTGAAAACAATGGAGCTCATTCTGAGTTTGAAAGGTACATTTAACAACGGATAACTGTTAAAGATTCACTCCTGAATAAACTGAGGTCCTTACATAAGGAAAAAGTCAGAGATAACATAATACCTACGCTAGAAAACAGTGTCAAAGTGATCAGTTACCAAGCAGCCATTTGTCCCCTCTTGCTCTCATAAATGTGGAAGAAGCTGAGAAATATCACCCGAAGATCAGAAACTGGAGAAGATAAGTGACATCAAGAAAAGGAGACGAATTCCTTTCTTCTTACAGTCCAAGAGAACTTGGCTAAATAAGAAAGTCTGATTTGCTCCCTGTTCACTTCCAGTCAGGTAGACTGGCAGATATGGTCTATTCCTCACACCCATGAATTCTTATCTTAAACAAAGATGTGTTCACAAGAAAGAAATATAGCTGAGGTTTGACTTCTCAGAGCCTTCTATCAATCAGATAGAATCATAGAATCATAGAATGGTGAGCAGGGACATCTTCAACTAGATTAAGTTGCTCAAAGCCCTATCCAACCTTGAATATTTCCAGGCACGGGGCATCTAGCACTTCTCTAGGCAACTTGTTCCAGTGTTACACCAACCTCATTGTAGAAAATTTCTTCCTTGTATCTAGCCTGAATCTATCATCTTTTAGTTTAAAACCGTTAGCCCTGTAGTGATAGCCATAAACCTATCACTACAGGATATACTCAAAAGTCTGTCCACATCTCTCTTATAAGCCCCCTTTAAGTACTGAAAGGCTGAAATAAGGTGTCCCCAGAGCCTTCTCTTCTCCAGGTTGATTAACACCAACTGTCTCAGCCTTTCCTTATAGGACAGGTGTTCCATCTCTCTGGTCATTTTTGTGGCCCTCCTCTGGACCCAGTCCAACAGGTCTGTGTCCTTCTTATGTTGGGGTCTCCAAAGCTGGACATAGTACTCCAGTTGGGAGGAGTAGAGCAGAGTAGGGGGGTAGAATCACCTCCCTCAAGCTGCTGGCCACGCTTCTTTTGATGCAGC
>KZ506084.1:119402-225457 GCA_002844005.1 Limosa lapponica baueri | reverse complement strand
TTCCTTGTTGGCTCATTTTTCGGGACCTGGGGATGGCCTTCTCCTGTGCTTTTAAGAGTTCCTCCATGAAGCATGTCCAGCCTTCCTGGGCACCTGCGCCCTTCAGGACTGTCTCCCAAGGGACACTCTCAACCATGCTCCTAAACAGGCCAAAATGGCCTTCAGAAGTCCAAGGTAGCAGTTCCGCTGGCTCCCTGCCTTGCTTCTCCAAGAACTGAAAACTCTATCATTTCATGATCACGCTGCCTAAGACAACCTCCAACCTTTACATTCCCCTTCCTCTCAAGTACGTTTTGAGGGATATATCCTCAATTTGTTATTTTACTTAAGTTACGTAAACATTGGGGTCCAAGACATATTTGATGGCCAATGGGAGGCCCCACTGAATTCACCATCCTACACATAAGCATATCAATCAACTTTTGGTTTAAATTCTACATGCAGTCATTATTCTACATTAAATCTAGAACTTTTCAGTCAATTTAATAACTCTTTAATGGAGGGTGGTGCAATTATGGATGTTTGCCAGAGGTGGCAAACTATTCTAGAACCTATAAGGGAAATAAAAGATCTGTGTTAAGAAAATATTTTAAAAAACCCCCCAAAATTAATATTCACTTACATTAAAACACCTGCATAGTGTGTAAACATATATATGTAAATAAACATACGGGTATATGCATATATAGATATATATGTATGTGTGTGTATATACATGTGTGTTTGTCTATATATATATATATATATAAGATGCGTATACATTCTAACATAGACTGGATATTTCTCCTTTTCCTCATAAAACCCAGTTCTTCTATTCAATAGCAGTCAAAGGGGGAAAGCTTTTCAGAGAAATTTTTAACCCTGAAGCTTGAGCCTTTTCTTTTTCCTCCCTCCAGCTCTTCTGCCATAGATAACAGGCCATGAACATCTCTTTAAGAACTCTCCAGGTAGCCAACAGTGAGAGCTTTCAAGCTGCTCTGTTCATGTCCTAGAGCTGGCATGTGACTTTTCCGGTCTCTCTTGTCACCTGAACACCAATTTTGCTTTTTCGTTCTGATGAATTTCAACCACTTGTGAATAGGACTTTGCCCTTCTGGGATCTTCCCAATTACCCCCCCTTCCCTCTGCCCCTCCCATTTTACAGCAAACCTCACTGCAGTATTTGAAGCCATTGACACACTGTTTCAGCACATATTCACTTCCCTGCACAGAAAATCCCTTTGGGTCAAGAGTAAAACCCACTGCTTCTTTTTTATACCAAAGAGAATTCTTAAACTCTGCAGAAACTCTGCAATTTCTAAAGTCAGGGCAGAAAAAATATTCAGTGCTTTCTGTAGAAAGTCAAAATGTAAAATAACAGGACTCTCTTGGACATTCTGAATGTTTTAAAACTGTATCATACCTAATAAAGCAGAATATAGGGTGTATTTATTCATCAAAGGAACTTTTAGTTTTGCAAGGATGGGATGAAACATGTTAAGGAACTTGGAGTCTGCAGTAGATGACCACAGGAAGTTATGCTATCATTTCAATTTCCATAATTTTTGTTTTGTTACTTGTTATAGTCACTCTCAACTACAAAACTTTTATCTCTGTCATGCTCAGGGTTTATGATTTATATGTACATGTCAGAAAGAGAAAAAGCAACGCAAGTGTTCACTGGTAGTAATAATAAACTGTAGTATCAGGATTATAGCAAACATACATGTTAGGTATATTACTATGTGGAATATAAAACGACAAGAATAACTTTTATTGGATTGCCCTTTCTTCATATTAAGTGGATTGTAAGCTATGGATCAGGCTCTAAACTTTTTACTTGTAATTACTGGAGCAAGTAGCACTGTCAAAGCCAGTTCAGTTACTCCCATGAGTAATGACTTACTGAATCTAGTTCATAAATAATTGACATCTACCACCTTGAAGCTTCCCTCTGTACATGGTAAAAATAGTCACATATCAGCCAAAACAAATGGCTATAGAGGTGTTTTTGGCAAAGATGATGAAAACCTTCACAAGTCAGGATAGCAACAACTGACACATTCTGTGGAATTCTGGGGAAGGCCAGCAGGATTAAGGTTTTTTTGCATTTTGACCCATTTCTATTTAATGTAAAAAAAAAGCATTTCTTTCTGATTGCAACTTTGCTTTCAAAGACATTGGCTAACATTTTAAATCTAGTATTCTTAGTGAAACTTACACTCTAGTCAATCCAATTGATCAAGGCATAAACGCTTCATAACACCATAGCAGGCACTCTGAATTCTCCTATTGTTATCAGTTTAACAAAGCTTTCAAAGATATTAGTAGCATCTGGCAATTATGTATTCAGACAGATTGGGCTTCTTGACATACAAGGAAACACACAAGTGAATGAGATTCAAAGTGACTCACCAAATAAATGAGCTTTGACTGATTTTCCTGACCTTGTTACTCATAAACGACATGAGATTAGGACCTGGAAATTCTGGACTAATTTCTCATCTACTCTGTGAGCTCTGGTTCATCAATAGCATTTTCAGTCTTCTGCTTGGGTTTTACAAGTGTAAGTTAAGGACTCTTCCTTTGAGTTCTGTGCATAGTTTCTTTGAAAGTTCTGTTGAAAATTCTATCAGTGAAATAAATTCATTTAAACTAATTTACATCAAACAGTAAGCATATTTTTAATTTCTCTGAGTTTCCTGACATAAGGTGATATTGCAGATGAATAAATAGTTTCCCATCACAATCAATATTTTCAATATAAGGTAACTTTACATCTTTTGCATTAGACTTCTCACTGGAGGACTATTTATCAGGATTTGTGAAACATAGATTTATAGACTATACCAATGTATATTCTGAATTAAATCAGTATGAAAGGAAAAATTACCTTCCAAGGACCAAATGTTCTACTGAAGTTCATGAGTCATTCTGTATTGAGATAGAAGTGCTGAGCATTTACATTGAAGCACAGGGATGTTCATCTTGTTTTTACCAGAGGCGATCTTGATCTTTCCTTTAGTTTGTCCACATCTCTGATAAGACAGCCAGCAGGAGTTTTACTGTTTCTAGACTAACAGCAGAGGAAATAGAAATATTACAACTGCTGCTCTGCATGTGGTAGTCAATTTGAAATACTGCATTTCAGATTCCCACCTTGAGCTTTCAATTGCCATCCCCCCTATATCAGACAATAAAAATATCCACAGGGTTATATTAGCTTTACAAAAAGAAAAAAAAAAGCAGTGCAGACAATTTGGGGGTACAGGGATAAATGCTTTTATTCACCTTTTTCCTAAAACCTGTGAAATTGATGGGCTTATATTTATGGAGCAGAAAAGTTTTCTTGCTTATTTGATATATTTTAGTCTTAATGTGTTTCCTAAAGTTGTTCATTTGGGACTCTTGCCTGTGCTTTACAAAGTCATCTTCCTTCCACTTTTCAGTAGGACACCTGCCATGAAAAGCTGTGCTTGGTAGAGCAATGCAGTTTCCAGATCCCTGACAAAAGCTTCATCCTTTAGATGTACTGTTGAGCTGCCAGTTTCTTTTTTTTCACTCTTCTCTTAAGGGTCATCTTTACAAGTAAATTCTGTGCAGCTATACTTTACTATATGTTATTGGATTGTTAATATTTTCACACTAGACACTCTGTTATGATGTGCTACAGATTAAGTTTTTTCTGAGCTCCTCAGTGTGTTGTCTTCTCAAGACAATCTATTAATAACTTGTGACTTACTAATAACTTAATGACTCTGTAGCAAAATAAGCACTGTGAAGTGTTTGGAAATGCACGAGTTACAATTAGAGCAGCAGCAGAAAGGGGCATCAGAAACGAAAAAAACTGGCTTGAATTGGTGCTTAAAATTCTTCTGGTGCCCTTTCCTTCACCAAAACCTACCTATACCTAGTTATTTGATAGCATATTTGCTATCAAATGATTGTCTTGTTAGTTCCTCTGTTTCTTGGGAGAGCTAAGAACGGCATTACTGGGGCACTTGCTATATAGTAGTATCTTTTAAAG
Organism: Limosa lapponica baueri; assembly: GCA_002844005.1. Classification (NCBI taxonomy): domain Eukaryota; kingdom Metazoa; phylum Chordata; class Aves; order Charadriiformes; family Scolopacidae; genus Limosa; species Limosa lapponica. Next base: position 221,451 of record KZ506084.1, on the reverse strand, counting down.
GAACAGCTAATATCTCTAACCTGTAAAAACATGATAAAAATATGGTTCAAGAAAACATTAAACATAGGATTGAAATGGATGGCTCAATATAACAAATGATCTAACACATGGTTTAGACACAGCAGTAGCCATGGGACTCTTAAAAAGATGTCTGTGACATGATACAACAGTTTGAAATTCATAGTACTTATTTCATGTGCTTACTGCATATTTAGAATACATATTATGAGAATGCTTCTTTTGGATATTTAGCACACATTTAAATTATATTTTATGATAACCGCTACTATGGAATGAGAAATACTGCTATTCCTCACTAAGGAAGAGAAACTGGGGATGTGGTAGGCGTAGACTGTAAGATAAAGAGAATTGAGAGTGACCTGGGGAAAGGAATACTGTACCTGGGTAAGCGAGCATGGCTAAATGAGAGAGGAAACAACGGAAGACAGATCTACTGAAATCATGCCAACAAATAAAAATTTGCTTTTCCTGCTTTTTTTTTTTTGGTGGTAGTATTTTTTTCTTTCAGGAGCTGTTTTTTTGAAGAAAGCACTGTTATAAGAAAAATTTGAAATCATATTTGTTTTTGCCATAGACAATGGCCACTAGAAACAGAAAGGGAGGTGAAAACTTTGCAATCAGCAGCTTGAAGATAGGGTAAGAAATAAAGGAAGTAGTGAGAGAAATTGAAATTTAAAGGTGTATTGGAAGTAGTGCTTCCTAGCTGAGAGAGTAGGGTTAAATAAAAGCAGTGTATTAAGAAGGATCTGCATGTGGTGAATGTCTTTCTAGCTTAGACTAAGATTTAAAATCCTGTTCAGAATAGCAGGTTTCTGTAGCAACTGCTTAAATGGTAGATGCATTTCATGCAAATCTGTCTGTCAGTGAGAGGTGCTCCGGGGCTTGAACTTCATGAAACAGCCAGAGACGTTAGTAAAATAGAATCTAGAGCCTGTGGACTGAAGGATTTAAAGACTCTCACAGTGAGAATAACAATGAGAGGATGTCCAAAAAGAAACATTCACACAGAACAAGTTTTGGTTATGTGCTCTGAGGGTTTCAGCACTGCCCACTTGAGCTAGCTTGGATGAATAAGGACACGATTAATGAATATCTTTTAGCAGTCCATATGTCCTTCATAACCATACAAAGTACTCTAAAAAGCCTCCTGGAGGCAATGTTGCAAACTTGTACTTGGGGAGGGGATAATTTATTTCTGTTATGCTTAATCTGTGCTTTCACTCCAGATGACTTCTTAATGAAATTCATGAATGTTCACAGTTGTTACAGCAAAACACCACATTTTAAATACTGCTGTTTAAATTACAAAATCAAGCAACAAAATTTGGGAAAATGACAGATTATAGAATGTGGCTGCAAACTTAATTTGGCTCCTTTCTCACTATATAAAAATACATTCTTTAGTTTTGTGATCCCTTGTCTCTCCTGCAGTTTCGAACTTCCCAAACATAAAGAGTTTGTTATGGTAGCAGGAAAGCCAGTTTAGTTGCTTGGATTCTTTTCCACATTCAGAACTTTAGGGAGATTTTTATCCCTATCTCCACCCCTCCAAGAAAACATTTTGAAGGAGATAGGCCTGCTTCATTTTTGTATCTATGTATAGAAAAACATAAAAGTATATGTGGGAGGATTTGAAAGAATACTTAAATATTTAAAAAATTTTAAATAATCTTGATGTTATGGGCTTTGAGTGTAAGAGATGCCACGGTTTCATGGCTCTGTTGGGGCAATGACTGCTGATGCCAGCATCTGAAGAGATTTTTATTGCTTGTTGCCCTCTGTGACGAATTTGAGCAAAACACATTCCAGAGTAATATGGGGATTGTTGAATAATTTTTCAAGTAAATTTCTGCATAGGCTTAAGTTTTCAGAGTTAAGTGACATATTTATCTCCATCAACTGTGTCTTTGCAAGTAAGCATAATGGCTTCTAAGAAAATAACAGAAAAGTCATTCACGAACGTGACGTTGCCTCAGAGTAAACTGTATGTTTTTGTAGTTGGTACATTTTGACATTGAAGCCTTTGCTGGAGATGCCTAGTGCAAATTATTTGATATGATATAATTTCTTGTCCTCTGTGTGCTTCATTTTCTCAGTCTGTTGAATACATTTGAATAATATGTTTCTGAGGTAATTTGGTAGCATCTAAATTTATTTTGTGAAAGAAGGACATTGTCAGATGCTTAGATCATCTAAGCATCAAAGTACAGTAAAACCATAGGATTAACATGAAACTATCATTTTTTTTGTAGATTTCAAGATGTGTAACATCTTATGTGATTCCAATCAAAGTTAATTGGAGATTTGCCTTTCTCTTGAATGAGATCAGTATTCAGCTGTGTATTGTTTATAAATGTAAATGTTATACAAGAACAGTATTGCATGTATTGAGACCAGTACCTCCTTCTTTCAAAACTTCAGTCATATTTTTTAAAAAAGCAACAAAAAATAGCAAGTTGTCTTCTAAAGGCCAGCAGAATAATTCAAACTATTTCTCCTGATAACAGTGTTTAAATAGAATATCAGAGTTGTTTTCTCCCACCTCAAAGCCACATAATAGCAAAAGGTATAATGAAATACAAATATTTTTTTTCTCTTAAAGCTCCAATTATAGTATGAATTTTCTAGAGATTGACTGCATGGAAACACCATTTTAAGACAGCGTCCTTGTTTTCTTCTAAGCTTTCTTCTTGAAACAAAAATTAATGGTCGAATGGAATCTACTATTGAATTCAGCCAGAGCTATCAAATGTTAATCCAGAGTTTTAGGTTATCAGCTGGTGACCTCCTTTGTTTATTTGATGTACTGTCCTTGAAAGAATGACATGAACTGCAGAATATGCACTTGCTAGTGATCATTATTTTAAGAGTGAACAGTGGTTGTAACAGCAGATTCTTGTCGCTGTCTTATTTTGAAATGAATTACACTCTTGTTTTACTGCAATTAGAATACTTTGTAGGCATTTCCTTGGCATTCTGATTAAAATGACTGGGGCAAAATATTTCAACTGTTTACATACTGAATGGTTCAAGAAAGCACATCTGCAAATATTTTCATCATTTTCAGATCAAGAATAAGGTGTAACTATGAGACTGGAGATTCAGATGTGGTTTCTTTAAGAATGGTGTTAAGGACAGATTCAAAATTTGCAGCACCACTAATTCTGGTGGCATATAACTTAAGGGACTTGATGAAGTATAAGGTACAGAGATTCTTTTATAAATATAAAACTTTATGGCATTGTGTTAGAGTTGACAGGAGAATGTTTCTCTGAAAGCCCTGATAATGAAGTTCCTTTCAACATTAATGTTTACAGTCCCTGTTTTATTATTTATGGTATAACTCGCATGAACCCCATAGGGAAAATACTGCTAAGTTGAATAATTATGCATAGTGAAATCCCTATTAATTCTTAACACTTAGTGTTGTGGGTACAATAACCATGGTGTCTCTATTAGGCTGATTTTAAAATCATGCATGCTAGAGTAATGAAGAGAACTTTTCATAACAATAAGTAGGTTAACAATAACATTTACTCTTCAAAAGAACTGTCATAGTCTCAAGCCATTATAAGCTGTGTAAAAGAGATGGATCCAGATTCAAAATTTCAAGTCTAGGGTAATTCCATTTACTTTAATGGTCCATTGGGCCAAATAAATTACTAGCAAGGTAAGAGCAAATGAAAAAGGTCCAGAGCATTGTAAAAGTCATCCAAGTTGAGAGTTTATGTTAGCTGTTATTCACCTGAAGGTGTGTATGCTGTACAGACAAGCAATGAGTTTCACACACTCACTTTCTCCTCCCTTTCTCATGAATGTTTTGGGACAGAACACCTTTGCTTTGTTTCTGATGACAACCTGGTTTGATTTTCTTTTGATGAGCACTAACATTTTATTCAGTTTCATTAGTCCAAGGCAAGTTCTTAAAAATATATGGATTCATATATGTCTGTATGTGTGTGTGTGTATGTATAGGAACATATGTATCCTGCAAGAACTACATACACAAATATCTCTGCCTCAAAATGTCTTTTTCAAAAGTTGTCATTCTGCTCTTTTCTGATGTAGAACTGGAAACCCATTCTGAACATTTTGGAAAAGTCATTTTGAACTAGATGCTGGCCATATGGAAGATGGCTCTAATTCACACTAAAAAGGGACACAGCTAGTCTACCACAAATTTGACAGCCAATGGACCATAACATTCTATGAACAACATGTAAACGTATCCACCTGTCCTACCTAGTTCTTTTCTGCATTTGTTGTAAGGCGCTCACATGTCTTCTACCTAATTATTTAGTATTCTTCAAGAATTGTTTTGTGTCCCTATTCAATATACATACGGATGATTATCTTAATGAATGTAATTATTTGTTGAATTTGCTGCTATAGGGCTGAAAGTCAGATTTTTTTTATAAGTACCTGTTGTTTATCTTTTTTTTTTCTCAACAGGTGGAGCAGTTTGGTCAAGTGTTGTTACAATTGCAGTGTTCCTGTCCAAAATTATTATTTAGCTTTCCTTCCTGCATTGCTGTCATGTACCAGGGCATTATAAGATTTCACTGGTACCCAAATCATATTAATCAAGCCAAAACAAAACCAAAAAAATCAACTGATACACTGTTTCCTCAGAATAACAATACAAAAATTTGCACAAAATCAAACCCCATAATTTTTCATCAAGACAACTATCTAGAGTAGGATTCTGCAATAGCCTGGGGCCTAATAAGCTTGGTTTGTTGCATCTACCATACCATCCCAGACTAAAGAGCTTTCTCTGAAGCTCTACATCACAAGCTGGCCACTCAGTCCTGCACCCCATACACCGCTCACGGTTCAACACCAACCTCAAATACCTCTTGCAGTCCCCAAAACCCCACCTTCTATAACCTCTCCAGCTGCTTTGCCCTTGCATGGCAGGTAGTTAAAAAGCTCAAGATGGGAGGAGGAAACAGTTCACCTTCCCTTATCCCACTGCTTTTCTGGACCAAGGGGCCCTGGGCGAAATGTATGCTGAAAATTTTGTGATGGTGATAAGTTTGTAAATGCATAGAGAGCTGCAGTGCCTCCAGGGAATACCTGTGTCCTTTGTTGTATACCTTTCCTGGGATCCACACAACTTTTCTTGCTATGCTGCCTTTGGCTTGGTCCCAGCAGGCCATTCCAGTGAAATGTGGAATATTCTTTGGTATCCTTACAGTAGAAAAACTTCTTCGTATAAACAAATCTATTCTCTTGGCCCTGGCACTTGCTATTCTTCTCACAATACAGATTTGTCATAAAAGGAAAGGTACTGATTTCTATTCTCATTTAGCAATGGAGTTTTCAGTGTGGGGTTTTTTTAAAATTATTTTTATTTTAATACAAATATTTTCCGTCTGTAGAAATGTCTTGTCTTCAGAAAAAAATTAATTGCCACACTTGGTTCTTTTTTACTATAGAAAATACAAACACTAAGGCACCAACTTTTACCAGACCTGTAGTTATTTTTCCAGTTTCCTCTCTTGAAATCTAGCATTTCAAATGCTTTTTTGATCTTACTTACATCTTGGTCTTGGGAAAACAAAAACAAAAACAAAACCAAAAATGAGTGTTCAGGTGATTGGGAATTTTCATTTGCATTTTAATGGCCTCTTTTATAGTGGGTCTGCTTATGTTTCCCTGAAGTGGTACAAAATAGAGCAATTGTTGTTCAACTGTGGCATTAAAGATGCAGTGACCATTTATAAAACGTAATTTCAATATAACAATAATTCAGATTTGTTGCTACATTATTTTTCTATAGGCAGATTTCAGACCCCCTCCCTGCCAAGTTTAGCCTTATTTTATGCTTTCTTGTGAACTATCCATACCAAGAATTAGGTTTTTTTTAATACCTCCTTTCTTCCTGCAATGTTTTGATGATTTTGTGGAAGCATGTCTTGTTTTGTGATCTGTTTACAAACAAATTTGAACTGGTTGTGTTTGGTTATTCAACATCTTTTTGTTTGTAATGTGTTTATCAGTTAAATAGGATGAAAGTCTTTCCACATATTTATTTCTTGACACAAGATTTTATGAGCAGGAAATAATCACTTCTGGTCTTAATTGCAAAGCTGCATTATTTTTTCATTCTTGGAGATGCCAGTATTTTTTCATGTGACCATTAGGATCTTGAGAAGAACAACCACATGGCAAATCTGCAACTGGAACTCATCCCGTAGAAAAAGCTGTGAATAGAGATGGGTGAAAAAAAAAAAAGGTAATGAGAAACTTCAAGAACCTGAATAGTTTTTAATACTAATTACTGAGCCTCAGTTGTTGATTTCCCTATACGCATTGTATTAAGAGTTATCTACTCAGGGAAGTTATTCCATGGTAAACTGGGGTGCAAATTTACAGTACACTGGTTACTCTGCATTAACTCCCTGTGAGGAAACAGCGTGAGGCAACTTATTCTACCTTAAAAGCACCTCGCATAAAGGTGCTCTTAGTATGGAGGAGTTAGTGGACTGTAAATTCGAAGCCAAGCTTATTAACATTAAGCTGTCTGAATAGATAAGGCATTATTTGTCTGTCATTAATTTTCTAACATCTCTGTGCTAAAGACATGTCACTATTGGTCTCTTACAGTCACAGTTGTGAACTCCCTGGGTTTGGGTCCATGTTTATTCAATGACTGATATATTCATTAACTACTGATGGTCGCTGTCATCCCTCATAGTGATCCTCATATGCTGTGCACCAACAGTGGGCTTAGTACATATAATAAATATAAGGGGTACACTTTCAGATGTGCTCCACTAAAACCAGTAAAAACTAGATACCAAATACCTGGGAGTTTGAGAGCTATCTCTGTTACAAACTAAGCCCAAATCATGCATCCAAACTTTGAGAAAGTTGACACTGCAACTTGTGCTTGTCTCAAAATGTAGATAATGCAGAGCACCCATATGCTTCTAAAGGGGCATGATTGCAGTGACAGTGAGTGATTGCCTGTCTTCTGTTATTTCCGAAAGAGATTTGGAGTCTCAGCAGACAGAAAGTCCATTGAGAATGATTGGGAAACATTTACCACTGATTATCATGACTACTTTTGAGCAGATAATGAGCTGTGTGAATGATAAGTATTTGTACAGCAGGTATAGTTTCCAGCACTGACATTCTGAACACTCTTGATTCTTCTCCCCTTCAGAGTTCAACAAATTATAAATCCACCACAAAGTTTGTCAGTACATGGAAATAAAGAATAAGAAGCTAGAGGTGGTCTAGAAGTTATTTTAGTGTAGATGTCTTTTGACACAGAATAAGGAAAAAGGGAAAGAAAACCTTTTTGCTTTTTCCTCAAAGGAATGAAAAAGGGTTTTGTGCAAAACAGAACTGTTTTTATTTTTGACAGAAATGCCGTGTTTGGTAAAAATAGTTTGTAGGAGTGGAAGAAAATAAAACCAGGTGCTGTTTCATGATAGGAACTGAATTTAAGGGATACTAATGTTTCTTTGCTCAAAGTTTTCTACTTTTTTTCTTAAGGTGTAAACCTAAATGTCAGTTGCCCAAATCTATTTAAATATTGATTAACCAACATATTCTTGCTTTCCTTCTGATTAACAGTTCTATAAACTTCCTACATAAAATAGGAAGTGTTTTATAAAAAAAAAAAAAAAAAAACAGAAAAAAAGAAAAAAAACACATGAAACTTATTCCAGGACATTGGATTGAAATCCAGGAATGACACATGCTTCAAGCCAGCAAGGGTCCTGACTCATTGTTCGTAGCTGAAAAGAGTCATATAGGCTTTGTGTCTTAGTGATATCCTAAGGAGATAACTAATAAGGAATAACATATATTGGTAACCTGCCTAGAATCACTTTAGTTTTCAGGGAATGCTCTGTGTTTGACAGGTCCAGGAAAGGGCAGGAGCAGAGAAAGGGTGTAATATAAGTCTGAACACTCTTTGCAGGTTCGGGTTTTTTTTCTTCTCAGTATCTGTTATAAGTAAAAATACATTACCATAGATCTTTTAAACCCAGACCAGACATTTGAACTGTCATTTTCACCTCTGATTTCCATCAAGGTTCACAAACCTTTTTATAGGCACTCAGTAATATATCCTGTATATCAAGATCCAAAAAAAGGCAGCGCTCAGCGCTTCTGTTCTGTGGTGGTGAGAGGCAGCGCGATGGACTCTTTGTAGTCCACAACTAGGGAGTTCAAAAGCACTAACAAAGGACTTCTATGCAGCCCATACTTTTTTTCTGTTACTTTTATTCTGAGCAAAATGTATTCAGTTAACAAAGAATGGGAAATAGTGGTCCTAAAACAATTTTCATGCCAGAAACTGGATTTTTGGTGGTATAATGAACTGACGCCCCGTAAAAGGTTGAAAATAATTAGATCAGTGAAAGCATTTGATAGTCAGGAGGCATGTAACTGATCTGTATTTATCCATGCTTTTTCTCTAATACAACTGCCCAGTTACCTTAATATAATCAATAGGAAAAGTCAGCCACATGATGAAAATTGGTGTCAATTCTATCCATGTATATTCCATGAAAACGGAGAATTACAGGTTAGATGGGCCATTAGAAAACTCCAGTGAAACCATCCATTGAATTAACAAGGGCATGAAAATGCTTAAGTTCTTAATTCAGTATTTGTACAAAAGCTTCCTAGGAGAGATTGGAAAATTTCAGAACTAGCAGATATCCTGATGATTTATTGTCCAAAAAGTTCAAATCCAGGTGGTAAGTGAAAGGTAACAGCAGTAGAGAAGTGAAAATAACAAATAAAAAACACCTGCAAGTACAACACATACAGCAATTTATTAACAAATCTGGTACTCCATAGAGAATCTAAACTTCATTCTACTCATCAGAACAGGGACATAGAGTTATGGAAATGTTCTGCACTCTGTTCTTACATCTCTTGAGGAAAAGCAGTGGTTATTTTCACAGATTTTCATCTAAAAGCTTTAAAAATCTGGCCCTTTGCTGCTCTATGCTTTCTCTTGAACTGCAAAATGCCTGGTAGAAATAGTCAAAAAGCAGCTTGAAAATTGGGATCTCTGCACCTATAACCCTCAAGAGCTAACTGTATCTTTTTACTACCTGGTTATGAACACGCTAGACTCCCTTTGAGGATCATCCTCATGCTAAAAGAGGTGATAAGTCTTATTCCTGGAAGGTCCAGTCTGCAGTTTCAAAGGATTTGTGGGTTGTTTTTTGTAGAAAGAAAGAGAGATTAGAAATTAAATTAAAGATGAACACTGAAAGAAGAAAAGGTAAATAAGGAAAAACAAAAATCATGGTTTAACTTGGTTATTCTTGGTTATTACTAAAGGTTATTGCCATCTGACAATGTTGTATATGTTGGTCACAGAGCCAGTTCATATACCTATATTGAAAATAACGAATGCTTTTCAACTTCACAGATGTTTTTCATCCACTATTGACCAGTTCGTGCAGACATGTCATTGGAGAATGCGATTCTTGAGTATTCAGTTCCAAAATCACAACCAGTAGAGGACAGTGTTTTCAAAAATATCAGAAGTAGAACTGACCACAGATTTCTGACCAGCTGGTGGTACCATTCTAGTTGATACTGCTTTCAGGTCAACATTTCTGAAAATGGTAAAACTTTCCAGGGAGTCTTTTGGTTACAGACAGCACAGATAAACACTGTTGGCAAAATGTAGTCTTCTGGAAAGTCTGCAAAGTCTGCCTTGCTAAAGTGCTTCCTCTTCTCACCTTTACAAAAACAAAAATATGCAAAGTAAGTGATGCAGTTATTGATAAAAATATTCCAGTTATAGTTTTGTAATATCAATCTATTTTTTGCATTACAGAGTTAACCCATGTTTCAGAGCATTCTTTGGATAATAATGTGAACTTTTTGAAACAGTATTTTTCTTCATTTTGCATATTTTTAGGGTTTTTTCTTGACTTTAAAAGAAAATGAGTACATAGGTTTTTATTTTGAGAAGAGTCTGTGCTTTAATGTGCTTTTAATGTACACATTAAAAAAAAAGATAGTACTGGCATTGCACAATAGAAACAAATGATAAAATCTGCAGATGAAAAGTAGGTAGAACAGAGATAAAGATCTGCCTTACTTTTCAGTAGATAAACTACAGCTAGCAGGTTAGAATTAAAATTCACATGAAGGATCAAAGATGTAACTGTTATGAACCTCTCTCTTGTTGAAAGCAAAACTAAATTAGACAGAAAATATAGTAACATGCAATTTTACTACAATAACCATGTTTAGTAAAAATAAACTGTAAGTTTCTATAGAAATAAGCTTCTATAGAAAAGAAAAAAACTTCTAGGAAGTTACCAAAATCTTCCTGTGATTTGATGCTATCAATTCATCAGAGCATAAAATATTTGAACTATATGGCCCTCATGAAATTTGGTTGGGCTTTCATGTTTGAAAATTACTGTTATTAATGTATTATATTAGGTGGAAAAGAGAATTGAAAGAACATAGGGTCATCACTTCTAATGCTTTTGACTATTTAGGCACATAAGAATAATTTGCAGAAAAGGCTTTCCCTTCAGTATTTGAGAGTTAAATATGGACACATGTTTGTGGAAACAAGACAACAGTTCCTGTCTGTGGACTATTTTATTGCTCAAATTTATGCTGACAAGTTTAGACATGTAAATTCAGCATGCTTAGAATTCATTTCTTACAAGCATTAGGGGAGTGATATACTGTCCCCTCAATTCAGTCCATCCATTACAGTCAAGCTGAAGTATTAGAACTGTCTTTTCAGTCACAGGGTGTGGGACCTAAAGATTATTCCATTTCTTTATGATCCTTGAAAGGAAACTCAGTTCATTTTAACAAGTTGTCAAAAGGAGCAGTTTTGTTTTCAAGTAAAGCAATGAAGAAATGTAAGCTTCATTCAGAAACAGGACTGGTACTCCACTAATTTTACAAGCAATTCTGAAACTGAGACCAGAACTCCCATGCAATGTAACACTTCTGTCATCATAAAAGCAATTGTGTAAATGTTTATTTCCATAAGAACAGGGTACAGTAAGGAAAAGATTGGCCATGAGAGATGAAAACACTTGGGAATGCTGCATGTTAACTCTAGACAGTAATATCTTTCTTAACAAGATCCTCAACTGATTCTAATTTTCTTCCTACTTGTGTTTCTTATTTATATTTGACATTTATTATGCAGGTACAAGAAACATAACCCTTGCTAGATCTCAGATGCAATTTTGGTTTTAGAACAGAAATTGAGTACACAACAATTAAATCACAAGTTAAATTCTTTACTGTGACATGAAATCTATTTTCCCCAATTAGTTTTTTGTAGTTGTTTTTTTAGATTTTAGAAATGAGACTGAATTATGTAGAAAACTACTGTATTCATACCAAATAATTTGCAAGATGTTTTGTAATGGGACTTAACTATAGTTTTTTCTAAACAGGTTTAGAATTTCTCCCTTTTCAAATCTATTCTGAAGTATATGCTTTTGCTATCTGCATCTAACTCTAGCAACTGAGTTTTATGACAAAATCAGAAAAATATAGGATGATGAAAAATTTTATTACCAAACCATCTAATTTTCTTGTGTCATTATTAATAATAGAAAACAAATATACATATCTCATGTGTAACACCTTGCCACCATATAGAGAGCTGAGAAGCACTAGTGCTTATCACTGCAGCCCTGATTTATGACATCTGGCATTTCCACAAGTAGCCCCATGGATTTAAGGAGGATTACTTCCCTGAGCAAATGCTGCCTAATGTGCAAGATGCCTATAGAAATTAGAAATCAGCTTCCCTAGTACATAACTGCTCACTTAAAACACTTCCTATATAATATTGTCAGGTTCAGTTTTTAACATTTCAACGTGGCTTTTTGCATTGTTAATGCTGAAGGACCTTCTCTATTTTATTATCTTTTTGTCCATGAAAATGTTTCTGATAGTCCCATTCCTATTTTATTGATTGTGTAGTATTCCATAATAATCATATATAAGTAAAACACAGATCTACACTTATGTTTAGTGACTCATTCAGTTATTTGATTTCTTTTCTGATGCTAACTCTCTTATTTGTTACATATTCCTACTGTTGCTAAACACTTCAAAAATCACTATAGTTGTAACCTTAGAAGGTGGAACTCCACAGTATTTCATAGTTCATCATTTCGTATGATTTGGAGGATGTTACATAAAATTTGCATTGGCATTTTGCATAGCAAGCTGACAAATATTAACAATATATTTTTCCTTATCCTGTTTGGGCAACTCTGTTATTCACAGAGGGTTACAACTGAGTTAATTTTCAGAAAGAGTGGTTTGAAAGAGGTCTTGAGTTGGTCTGTTTATGAACACAGCCTTTTCTCTTATTTCTAATTAGTGTGAAATGGTTCCAAACAGGAGTCAGCACTGCAGAAGTCTGTGCTGCACAAAGCCAGCCTTGTTAACGGACACAGGGAACAGTTTGTTTTGCTGAATAAACAACTTTTTCATAGTGCTTTTCAAAAAGAATACAATCCAGTTTACCAGCTGCCCTCTGAATGTTGAATGCTGTTGATGTGCATCTGGATGTCCTTCTTGGGGATTAGAAATCTTTATTCCCATTTTGAATCCCAGGTCTACTTAGTGAGAGATTCAAAAGAGACTCAGTCATAACAGAACACTTTTTTTTACTTTTTTTTTTTTTTTTTAGCTGCTATATCTGTTTTGCTCATATAATTGAACTGAAATCCCATCATTGCCTATTTTTTCTTAAACTTTCTATTGTGCTTTGCATAGTCAGAAAGTACTGCATGCTGGCATATACTGATTCTCAATAGCTGAGGAAAATACATTAGCAGAGGTCTTGCTGTAAGTTTTACACCATGAAATGTTGTCCTATTCTGTCTTAGGATAGTTAGTGGACCTGATTTTTGGTGCTTGTACAGTAAAGAAGGTTCTACTAATTTTAATTGTCCATGAATATGAGACCTGATCAGATATTTTACTGACATTACTATTAACGTTGCAAATAGGAGTGGATATTTTCAGCGGGCAAGGAAAAAATATAAAATTATGCATGCAGCTGCCTTTGGTATTGACATCAGCATTATTATTAAAAGGTAAAGTAGGACACTCTTGTATATGGTTTCTTGTTTGTATGGATTCTTTTCTCAGAAATTTGTAGGGGTTGTAGCCTTGGTCTACATTGCATGATTTTAGTTACCTAACCTTAATCATTAACCTGTAATCATCATATAATATAAAATGAGGACTAGCCCAAAGTCATAAATTAATGCTAGATAACGATCTGAGCACTTATTGATAACCTCTCATTAAAGAAACTCTGACTCAGGAAGAGAAGCAGAAGAGCAAGGGGTATGTGCATGTGAACACTGTTAGTAATAAAGATTTTTGTGCACTCTTTAGACTTTCAATTATACTTCCTATGTAATTAACAGGAAGTTTCCTTTTCTGTAAATGGAAGCAGAAGCTGACCCCTTAGGATTTAAAGTCTGTATGCAGTCCTGAGGCTCAGAGGGGTAGCTGATAGGAAGAATAAGACAGGGAAGCTCATGCTATGAGAGCATTGTATCTCATGTGCGCATCAAGAGATGTTTGTCACAGTAGCAGGACAAAAGGATAGCAATGTGTCCAACCTGATCTTTTCTCCCAGGCACTGTCAGTGCCATCTTGTACCTCGCCAAGCCTTTTGAGCATACATTACCTTCCTATGGATGTGTTAATTCTAACAGTGAAGAAACTCCTGAGCCTACAAGAATTGATGTGGCCTACACTGTTTGAGAGGACATCTTAGGAGGTCATAAGATGTTCTGACTGTAAAACCTGTGGAAGTGACAGAAAGGGAAAAGACAAAATGCTGAACGAAAGAAAAAAAATTCCTTAGTGTTCTTGCACTGAGATTAAACAGAAGTGAAAGGGTCTTTGCTCCATCTGTAGACATTTCCTCAAAGTTGTATTCTCAGCGTAAGCAGATTAAAAATTCTGAGATTGCCAAGTACTATGATAATAAAAAAGGGAGACAGAGTTTATCTAACTGTTCAAAGGCAACTGTTGATTTGGTGTGGGTGACAAAGCATGCCATCATTTATTAACTTTGTCATAGTAACAGTTCTCTCCTCTTCCTTTTTTTTTTCTCATGTTTCTATTAATGAATATTTATGGCTAGTTCCGTCTCTTTTTTGTCTGATTTTTTTTTTTTTACTTCCTATCGCTCTACCTCCCGGTGCCCTGGGCATCTGGGCCTATCAACATATCGGCAAATTAGAAGAACATAGATTCAGAGTTCTCCAATAAGAAGAATGAACACTGGAGGATGACACAAGCAACACATACTTTGATGGAGACCTTTGAAAAGGAAACATCACTTGTCTCAGCTCTGTGTCTTTCCTAGCTTTGATAACTTGAGCTGTACTCTCCTATTTGTCATTAGAATGCGGTTAGAGGACAAAATAAGTATTTTTTTCATTTCTAGCCACTTTACAATACAGCTATATGAGCTTGTTGACCATGTAAGCATATAAGAAAGCCAAAATTAAGATTTATACATAACATGGCAGTGTTGTGAAAGAATGAATATACCAGCTGTCTCCCTTCCTTCCCCTTTCCTCCTCCATCATCCCCCCCAGCATCTGGCAGGGTGCCTGGGGCTTAAGATTTCAAAGTCTTGATAATATAAAATATAAAAATTTCTTTACTTTCTAACATTAAAAGGTTGAAAGTCAAGCACTAGATATCTTTAGCTCTGTCACAGTGGAGGAGACAGACATGAGAGAGATACATGAGAGAGTCTCTCTACTGAATGCCCCTCCCTTTACTATATGATTCCCTTACCTGTAGTTAGCCTAATTAAACTGAATAGGGGACTGTTCTTAATTGGCTCCCTGCTCTATTAAGTAATGCAGATTACACAATTTAAGAAATTTGCATTTCTTGGAATCTAATCCATCCTCTCAATGGTGGGGTTGGTTGTGTTTTGTTTTGTTTTTTTTTTTCCTTGGTTTTAAGTGTTTATGTGAGAGGCCAAGACATCATACAGACAGATCGAAAAAGAAATACTCGCTAGTAATTTCTCTCTTTTTTTATTTTTTTCCCCTCTATGAAAAGTGTGTTACCAGAGGAGTCAAGAATGCAAATGTCCCCTGATTTCTCCAAAACTGAGTTTACGGGCTGGATCTAAAGAAGTCAGCATACGGAGATTAACATCTTTGTTTTAACCATTCTGTCTTTGAGACAGAAAAAACTTCAGCCAACCAGAATATTGACTTCTTCAGAGTTCGGTGTCCTGCAGTACAAACTGATTGTAGGCTGAAGTATGAACTGTTGTCTTTACAGTTAGACCTCCAAAGAATTCTGGGTACTATTTTTTTTTCAACCATATTCTGTAGTCACCACTCATCATATGATTTTAAAATTGAAACTACTCATCTGTGTAAGGTCATTTGCACCAACAGCTACTGGTACAGTAACGTTCCCCAGCTCATTGGACATTTTCCAGGACCATAGTTAGCCTGTATGTTCATCCAGTTTTCCCCATTTCTCTATCTGTCTAGGAAAATTTTTGTTAACTTCCACTAAATAATTATGGGAGAGATCAGAGGTTCTCATTTTAAGGTTGGGATACATCATTTCTGTAGTCAGCCTTTGTGTTTGTGTTCAGATGTAATGCTTTCAGGAAGACTTTATCAATGTACATCATCATTTCCAAAGCCATCTTCAGGAACACCTAACTGGAGCCATTTTGATGTCCTATGCCTGCTTTTTAATGATTTTTCTATTCCCAGCACCATTATTGTCTTCTATTGTCCTGCATTCTAAAACATTGTTTTCCTTCTTCCATTTACTTCCTAACTGTACTCTAGTCTTTCAGTATGTTATTTTTGTCTTTTTTTTTTTTTAAGGTTCAAGAATTTTCCCACTGTTACTACCCCCAAGGCTAAGTGAAAGCAGGCAAAAGGATAATAACAGCAAGAGTTACTTCAACAGAAACCTCAGAAATCCTCAGAGTAAGAAGTAGGAAGGAATTACCTAGATCAGATGATTGGAGCAAATGTTGCTAGGAGAGAGAAATGGTAAAACTGATCTTTCAGGCAAAGGAAGATATCAACTTTAAGAAGAAATCAAGACTCTTGTGATAGAGAAAGAAAAAAAAAAAGAGAAGTAACAGAGAGAGGACAAGGAGAGATACTGGAAAAGGTGGAAAGCTTCACATAAAAACTGTGATTTTAAATGCTATAATGCATGCTGTTGTTTAACTGTGTCCTTAGTTATCTGCTGAGTAACTAGGGCTTCATATACATTCTTACCCAATTGATTGCATATACTGTACTTACTATGAACATGCAGAATTTTAATTGCATTGCTAACACTTAAAATCTGTTTCCATTCTTTCAAAAATAAGGGCCACAAAATGCTATGCACCTGCACCATTTCATATATGCAATATCTTCCTTTTACGATTGAGATACTCTCAGAATCATCTACATGTACAGGATTTTAAAATGAAGAAACCTGTGAAAGATTGTATTCTTTTTCTTTGCCCTGGTTAGTGATTTGAGGTTTTGCCATTATCTGAATGAGGAAATGTCTTTGGAAAGAAATCCAGTGATTAGGATTAGTTTCCAAGTTTCTTCACTGAGTTAACAAACTTTGAAGAGATTTCTGAAAGAAAAGCTTTTCAATTTGACGACATCGTTACTGTACAATGGTCTTTATTTTATCTACCATTACTGAATTCCTAATGATATAACTGAATAGGTAGAGTATCTTAAATCTTCTTTCAGTGTGAGGTTAGTAACAAAACACAGATCTTCATGCAGTTTTAAGAAAAAAAGTACTGCAATTGGCAAAAGGAAGACATTTGTTTTTGTTACAGTCAAAAAGATTCTCTTCTGCTAATAAAATTGCCTATTAAATCCAGACTTGTATTGTATTATTACAAAAATTGTGTAGAGTCACTTCAGTAACATTGCTCTCACAAAAGAGTTTGACAGCATTGAAGCTGCTGAGAGTTCATCTGATTTGTCTCTTATGCCAGACATGTAATGCACCCTTGTGTTAAAGAATAGCTTAATAATGCTCACATTTAAATAGCCTTTCAGGGATTATTAATAAGTTTTAAATATTCTTTATCTTCACTGAAATACATATTCATGTGGAACAAAAGGTATTTCTGGGCATAGGAAAGAATATTAACTAACAGGAGAATCTCTAAATGTGCGGTGTGTATGTTTAATTAGTCATTGAAATTTGCAGATACTGTGTGTAGTTTCAAATTAACTCCTAATATTTTTTCGTAAATGACTTCTTCCCTTTTGAGTAACCCTGGATATCATTGTTCTTCCAATATCCAGGTCGACTTTGGTGCCATCTTCGTCTCTTCTGTCCTCCTTCTCTCAAATCCCATCAATCCTCTTTGGAAAACAAACAAACCTAATCCTTTCCTCTCAACAATGAGTGGGAAGAAATTCCTCTGCACTTCTATAGACTCCCATTTTTTTCATTTATGTGAACTTCCTCTGTCTCTATAACATAGTCTTATCAGTCTGCACAACTCCTTGTAGTACAAAAGAGTGCTATTTTGGATAACATCTTATCCAACTCTTTGATAATGTTTTCCTTCAGTTGCCATTACTCCAGATCATGCAACCATATATAAAAACACAAAGACAGCTTATGAAGAAAAATATTTGTACTGGTGTGCATTTCAGTTTGATGAAATGGTACTTGCAAAAATTATAAGTAAATACTTTGAAATTCACAGTTTAGAATGATCTGTATTCACTCCTTGTATGGCTCTTCTTCCTGATGGGGCTCTGAAGAAACTCAGAATGGTGAATCTGAGGGCATCAATTGCACATTTATTTCTCTCTCTAAGGTGGACATTACGCTGTGTTCACTATTTAGCTGCTACTACATGTCTTCAAATTAAAAGTAATCTAGATTGAAAACAATTGTTCTGTGGTGTATTTATGGCAAAGATTTCCAGTGAGTACATTTTTACCCCAGTTCTTGTATGATGCTGAGTTACTCTGTCACTGAATTGAAAAAGTATGGAGATTATAATGGAGAGGTGAAAGGAACTAACAGCTAAACAGGTGCAGAACTGAAATAAATTCAAAATGAAAAATCAGCCCCCCAGGGGACTGTCAAAAAACATGTGCTGAATAAATGATTCTGTAGCACTTGTGCCATGTAAATTTTAGTCATGATTTGCACCTATACCTTGTCCAATGAACTCAAATAGCCTATTACACAGATTACTGTAATCACAGCACAGTGAAATGGAGTTTCACTGTTGTCAAACAATAGAAATTCTACTATTTTCTTTGCTGAAGACTGAGTGAGATGCATATTTACCGAAAAGTAACATAGCTACAAGTAATCTCTAATGTAGAGAAGAGCCTGATCCTGTTCTGAAAGTTTTTCAGTTGGTTAGATATTTAATAAAAATAAAAAAAAAAAAAGATTTCTCATTGGTATTGTTTATTAGCTTGTTTTTCCAGCACTATTTCACTTCAGAATGGACTAGATTCCTTTAGTCAAGAGAAAGCATAGGAAAGATGAAGCCCAACTGTCCACAGAATGGAACAGAAAAGTGTCTACATGTTTCTCTTCCTCTGATCTGTAGGAGCCACTGGTCCAGCCACACTTATTAGTGGCCTTATAAAGGTAAGCTGTTACTTGGAGCACCACCAATTTTCATGAGGTCACTGATAATTTATGCTGCACAGGAAATGAGGAAAAAATAATTTCCAGCCTTTCCCAGTGCCCTTTATATCTAGCCTGTAGTAATTTGTCTCCCTCTCATGGTAAACATGTGTAATATGTGCCCCTGCCAAGCTTTCAGTATTTTCCCTTTTCTTACTGACCACAATCCTCATTATTTGGTGAATGTGTCAGTGGAAATGGGGAAGGATTAGAAGCAGAGATTAGAGGATTTTTCTGTTTATCCAAAAGCCATAAAAGATTACTGGGGTGCTATTTTTCCCTGTGGGGCTCTACAGATATGGAGTGTGGCAAGATGACAAGATATCTCAGTTTGATTATCCTGATTCAGGTCTATCACAGACATTGTATCTCATTACAGATTTTTTACATATGATCCATATTTCTATTTTGACTTCTTCCTGAAGATATTAACTCCAACACCAGCAGTTTGTTCTTTATCTTCAGACAAGATCCTTGCATCCATATGTCTCTTCTTTACACTAGGCATGACTACCTCTAGGAGAACAGCACATCAATCCCTAAGCGATCAGAGATCTTGCCTCTTATTGCTCCTTACTTTCTTTTCCATTTGCTCTGTAATACCCTGTCGTTCTCTCCCCTTCTGCAGTTTCTTCCATGCTTTCTCACCCTAGTCACAGAATCTATTCCACTGATGTAACCAGGAAGGACCATTTACCCATTAACTTTCTTTCTGGATCTTTCTCATAATGCCCATCCTCAGGCATTTTGCTGTATTTGCTTTTGTCAAGGTCTTTTGCATCCTCTTAGATGAATCAGGACCTCTAGCCTGTCTTCATCCATACTTGTCCAATTGCTTTTGACAAATTTGATCATATATTTCTTTGTGGAGCAATGCCTTTTGAGGCTCTCACAAGTACATCCATTCATCTGTCCTCTTCCTCAGGTATTTCTTGTGGAGAAATTTCATCTCCCGTCACTCCCTCCCAGTGCCTTTGGATCTCTCTCTGTTTCCTTTGTATCTACTTAGTCTTGTTTACTTAAATACCTCAAACTATTGTCTCTATGATGTTAACACAACAATTCAGACAGAAAAGGCCATGAGGTTAAAGGGAAGAAAACCTCTACCAAAAAATGCTGGTGTTTCATTGTGTGCAGATCTTGGCCAAAGAAGCCAACCAAACCCCATGAAAATATAACAGTTTGGAAGAGTAAGATTTCAAAATAATTTTCATTTAAAATTGTTAAAACTAATTTTAATACCACTTCTTCTTCTGATGTATTGTCTTAATTTAGAAAGTTCAGGGAAAATAGTGAAAAAAAAACCTTTTTAATAGAGAGTATTCAGCTAATTAGTGATGATTATCACATTTTATGGCAAAAAGATGGGAAAAGAAAGAGCATAAGGACAATATTTTGAATTATTATAAAGATTTTGCTTTAGGGAAAATTTGGAAGTGCTAGTGTTTCATTCTGAAATGTCCCTGTTTATAAAAACAATATTATTGAGAAATGAAAAGGAAAAAAATATTGCAAAATGAGGATAATCCAGTCAGCTGTGATTACTTTATCCTTTTGTCATTTGTCTTGCTATGTGTCCTGATATGATTTTGATAACTAGTACATTTTGGTTATTCTTGCAGTATGCAAAATGCAAATCGTTGCTGAATCAAAGTCTCAGGTGATATCAGAACAAAACATCTGAGGGCAATGGGACTTCCTGATGCTCAGCACTTTTATAAATTGGGCAAGTGCCCTAGGCTTAAAATTTTGAAATCTCATCTCTGCAAAAAAGAACACTTAATTTTCTAATTTTTATGTTCAAAATCAAGAAGCAGACAGGCAGTAAAAAGAACTTAATGTTCTCTGTGACAATTCTTTTCCAGCTAAATTTTTCTTTAACATAAATACATAGCCTGTTTTTCTTTAGTGTTACTATTATCCTTCATATCAAGACGTGCACTGCTGGAAAACAGTCAAGCAGACAAGCAAATAATTAACTGAAGGAAAACGGATTTATTTGTATATCTATAGTAGTGAAGTAGGTTGTTTAACTTACAATCCAACACTATTATGTGATAGAAACAGTGATATCTTTTTACAATTGTTGAAATCTTATCACTTAGACATTCTTTAAGGAAATACTTCCAATAACAATAACTGTTTTTCAACATATGTTTGAAAAAGTTAGCTTCTAACAAGGAAATACAAACACATTTCCAAATATTTTGAGAGGACTTCTAACAAACTAACCTTCTTGTTCTGGAAGATTAGTGATTTTTTTATGGTAAGCAGCAGCAGGATTTTCTTCACATTTTTTGACCTGATTCTATTATTTAAATGTCTGACAACAAAACTTCTACATTTCCGGATGAGGCATACAAAGCTGCACCCCACCCTGTTTGCCAATGAAATAGGGTTAGCTAAATGAAACAAAAAAATAAAACCTCTGTGCTTTTCCTTACAAGACAGCTAAGGACTAACCAAATCTCAGTTTATTAATTTATGCTGTGTATGAAATTGTTGCCAAGTGGGAACTGCGAGTGCTGTCTCCTTTTACACAGTAGCATAGGACGACGGGAAATTACCGCCCTTTGCTAACTCTTTATTCCATAACTGTCAAAATGAAAAGCACTGTTTGTTAATCTGGCTCTGTATTTGTCTGAGCTATCTGGAAAATGAATGGACTAGTAATGAAGCATAATCTGACAGATGATGGCAGGAGGTAGGACTAGGGAAGCCGATTCTTAACATTAAAACCCTGTACAATCCTGCCTCAATAACAGAGTAATTAATCAACTTGGCCTAACATATAATCTGATTAAACCCTTCTTTCCTAAAGTGGTATAAAGCAAACCTCAAAACTGAGTCTGAGTTAAAAGAGAAAGATCTAGGAAACCTAAGCATTTCAGGAGCTGCCTCCCAAACCTTTCATTTGAAACTGTATAATTTTTTCTTTAACAGTCATGGAAATTTGAACTTCTTCATACCTCATAGGTTTCAGAAGCTTTTCCTTAAATTTACAGAGGAGCAGAAACCAGAACTATGATTCCAAGATCAGTGTTTGTTTCCAGAGTGGTCAAATAGTTGCAGCTTAGATAAAGCTAATGCCTGGATTTGGAATGTTGTCTGATCACCAGATGCTGGAGCTGTGTAACATCAAGGGTACAATTCAGAAAAGTGCATTTGTGAATGGCTTGGTTTTGTTTCCTGAAGTCACATTGCATCCCATATTAGAGCACAGAGATACATTTTATTCTTCCATTTTAGCACTGTTACAGATACCATGTCGAACTGCTGAGTACAGCAAAATGTGTGGGCCTACATAATACCAACCCCGTGACAAAATGAGTTGGGATTAGTGATTTCTATTACTGCTTAGCATTGGAAAATATCAGCTAGTGGTGCCCAAGGTATAATTCCACTTCATAATGTCGACAGGTAATGCATAAATTAACCAGTAACTCACAACAGGGCATGTGCTACTGACTAACATAAGATGAATATTAGTCTGCTGCAATATGGGTTCACACATAAGTTCAGGTGCTTAGCCGAAAAATCTGAAAGTCTTTATTCTGCCAAACTAGCTTAGATTTTTTATTTAGTAAAGCTTTTTTTTTATACATTTATAGCAAAGAAATGCAAAAATAAGTGATGAGGGAAGAAGAAAAATCAACTAAACTTTTATGAACTTCCAAACTTTGGGCATTTGTAGAGCTTGTGTGAAGTCTTGCGGAGCTCTCACTATTTACACGTTGTTTCAGTCATTTCTTTTAGCAGACAGCTACATGAGAGGAATCATGGAAACAAAATTCTGGTCCTACATCCAGGCAATCTCATGAAAACCAAAAGAGTTAGAATTTGTACAGGCTGTAGATCTTGATAACAGTTGTGCTCTCACATTGAGCATGTGTTAGCTATCCAGGATTCCCTATTTTGCTCCATCCGCCTATTTGGTAGTGATATTTCTGCAAATTGTGATGGTTCTTTCCTTCAGCTTTGAAGCTGCCCAATTTAAATCTAGGAACATCTATAGAATAATAGTGTTTCTAGTGATTTTTAACAAAGTAAATGTATAAATAAAAAAGATTTAGATTCCACCATCACTTCACATGATGTGTTAGCTCTGAAAGCCCAGTCAGCCAACTGGCAGTGACGAAATGCAGTCTTGACACAAAAATCAGTGTGATTTTTATTTATCACAGTAACATGGGGACAGTGTCCTCAGTCACGTCGCTTTTTCTCTGACTGAATTCCCTTTTCCTTGCTGTACTGGAGCCATTATCAAGCCCAGGCTATTGATAACTATGTTTGGCTTATCTTCAATAGGTTGTTAAAGTGCACTTCATAAGCACTTTAAATGCACATTACACTGAACTGGTTTGTAAAGCAACTGCTCATATGGGAGAATCTCACCTATGAAGACACTCAGATGAGTGCTACTCCTTGGATGCATGCTATATATCAGTCAAATAAAAATTATGCTTGAAAATTAATATTACAGGATTTATTTCTAGTGTTCAGCAAGCAGCATTGTTCAACAACAGAAATGGACAAGTAATTAATTTAATATGCCCAGGAGTACAACACTTTTTAAAGTTAAAATAGAAGTGATATAAATTGTTTCCTATGATTTCAATTACATTATGCTAATGTTCATAGCCATAGCTAAATTTTATAAAATATATACACAGAACAGACACTTACCTGAAAAAGAGCTACACTGGTTCCCAATCTTACTTTTATTTCCAAATTCTGTTATCACAACTAATAGGGTACATATATTTAGAAAGATGGTGTTCTTGGGTCCTGGATTTCACACACCTATCTCACTCTTATTTTCCCAACTGAGTGAGAGACAAAGGTTACCTTACTCCATAGGAGTTCCCACTACCTGAGGTCTCTCAGTTTTTCATATTGGAAAAAACCTTAACTGAAGTATTTGATACCAGCCTAACTAGACATATAAATAAGTGGCTAAGGAAAAGATCATTATACTTACTTTCCTTTCTATATGGTCTGTTGTTACTAAGTACCTAGGCAAAATTTCCAATGATATCAGCAAGACCTTTAGGAGGACAAGGATATAAAATACTCTTAAGAAGTCTCTATAGCCCATTCAGTGCTCCCACTTTGCCTATGACTAGAAAGGTCAGGATGATTCTGGAGACAATTCTTTAATTGATTCTGCACACAGTTGTTACATAGTGTCCAAAAAGCAAGATCTTAGTGAGAACTTATAAGGGCTTCTCATCTTCTCTAGAGATGTGCAAAATCCTATAGGTATAGGATTTATGGGACAAATGCCTTGTATATATTCAGTAGAGGATATTTACAAGATAGTATTCCATAATAACATGACAGTAGACAGGTTTTTAACAGTCAAATTCTACTTTCTTTTATGTTATTAAAACTGAACAGTGGTCAGCTATTCAAAGGAAGAAAAAAGAAATGAAGAAAGTTATTGGGAAAAAATAATAAATTACATGAAAAATCTCATTAAAAATATTATTTGTATTAAAAGTCATAATATGTTATTGGTATATTCACAGCAAACACTATTTTTAGTATGCCATATTTGCCTTCTGTTCCCTTATATTATGGAGAAGCTGAATTGTGCCAACAAGTTTTGTCTGGATCTCAGTATTTATGCAAACTAACATTTCTGTTCTAGTTAGCATGACGTGGAGATACATGGACTTACTAATCAGATATGACCTTATACACCAGGGTTCTGAACGTTGTTTCTTATCCATTTTCACTATATATGAGCACATATAACTGATGTCAGAATGGCATGCAACAAGGGAACAAGTATACTATTTGTCCTTAGAACACAGAAAAAGTTCTGTGTCAATGAATATTGGTTTCTTCTTACTTAAATAAAAAGCTGTAACTAAGCTCAATTCTAAAGCTGATGCTCTCAGCTGCCTTATGGGGCCCTCTGTCCCTCCTTGTTCTCCTGATGTCTCTTATAAATTTTGATAATATCACAGAAATTAATAATTGGAGTTTTATTAATTAAATTTCTGAATAAATTTGCTTACTTGTTTGTTTTCATCTCTTCAGATAATAACTGATGTACCACTTACATAGATTTCCCATTTAAAAAAAAAAAAAGGAAAAAAAAAAAAGCTGGCCAGTCATGGGAAGTAAAAACCCAAACACTGAAAGATTAATCGTCTGATAACCTGTGCCTGCAGAGTAGTAATGACAGGACCCATACTGAAATGGAGGAAAGCCAAAAAACTGAGTGAAGCACTCAGTTTAGAAATATTTGATACAACCATGACGTTTGAGGAAGTGAAAAACTGTGTTCTTTTATTTTTGAGCTGAAATTTTCTTGCTACTTCTACCTTTTTGTTTACCCAAAGAATTCATTTTGATCATTTAAATCATGTTATCCATTAAGAAAAAAAAAAAGTGTAGAATTAATTAAACTCATTTATTTTTTTTTTACTTTTTTTTTTTTTCATATATTCCCATTTGTGACATTGGTACACAGGGATACAAGCTAGCATGTTATGTAGCTTACAGAGTTAATCAGCAGAATCCTATGACTCCTGCACATAAACATGTAGTTTGAAAGAGAAATGCTGTGCTCTTTCAGGCTGAAAAGATGTAGTGTTAAAAGAAAGAACCTCTTGCTACCTTCACAATGCACACTCTGTGCTCACTATAAACTATCATGGGTCATCTCTAATATGGTTTGAAGACTGTTTCAAAAGATTTTTTTTGGACAGTCACAAGTTCTCTGTGAGAAGGGAATGTTTATAAATAACCCTGTCCACATACACTGTCACACACATACATACATGAGAGAGAAAGAAGGATTATACATATATATGTATACATCTTTCTCCCAATGACTGCAAGGAAAGTTTTAATTCCTGCTACACAACGGACCATTTGCCTGGAGTGTTTCAGAATGGTTCAATAATCACTAGCCATGTGTGCAGTTTGTTGAATTATTTAAGCTTATTTCCAGGGGGAAAAAGACAGGGAGGAAGGCAACTGATTCAATGCAAATGAAAAGCTTTTGAAGCTCCCTATGGTGAAGATGTGATTACAGTCAGACAGTTAATAACCTCGACTTAGAAAAATCTGAAGGTTTTAAAACTGTCTGGCCAGTCAGTAAATGAGGTTTTTCCACACTATCGACCAACTGCCATGCATTGTAATGGTTTCAGATTTGTTTGGAGTGTGAGTGGACCCACAAATGAGGAGAGGACCCCCCTCCTTCATGATTAAGAAAAGCAGTTGGTAAATCTCAAAGGTTTTCTTCTGGATTTGTGCTCGAGCCTTCAGCCTTCAATTGCTTACTTTCTTCTAAAGTCTTCAGAGATTACACCAGTCTGTCCAGCTCTAGGCTTTTGTAGGAAGAAGTTGGTTTATGTCATGCTTTCTCTCCAGGGCTGATAGGATCCTTTCCCCTCCTCTCACTGTCCCCAGTGCTCCTTCTCTCCTGTTCCTTGACACAGGCAAGTCCTGTTGCCTAATACCTTATACATTTGATATCTTTGAACAACTGTCAGTGGAGAAAAAAGAAAAAAGCAGTAATCCACTCACGGTTCTAACTCTAAATGCACGTAAACAACTCTGATGTGTTCCTAGTCCCTCAACAACAGTAAAAGGTGTGTCTGTAATCTGTGTATGCTACATGACGGCTGGCTCAAAGCTGTTTCAAAGGGATGCTGTTAGCCAGCCACAAAGAACAGACCTTATTTATGGGCATCCCAGTGAAATTAAGCCACTGTAGACTGAATCTCATCTCCAATGAGCTCCATTATAAATCATCTGTCTTGATCATCTTGTCCAGTGTGCAGCCGTGTGGAAAGGCATAAACACTTGCCATCTGTGCAAAATGGTAGGAAGAAGTGCAAAATATTGTCCATCCTTATGCTTCCTCCCATTCAAGCAGCACCACACTGGTGTGTGCTGCAGAGGACACTAAGGATGTGCTATAGTGGAAAATGAGGGGGAGTATTTACTTTGACAAAGGCAGTGTGCCCATGGGAGCCTGGCCAATGTATACTGTTACACCATGCATGTAGCCCAGGGCGAAAGCAGCCATAGGCATCTTTAAATTATCTGCCAGGAGGTTGGCAGCCAAGAAAACATGAGCAATATCAACTGACGGTTGTACCCGGGGGGAATGCTTTCCACATCCCGCCCTCCAGAACTGGCCCGCAGGGACATTGACCTTTGTAGTACTCCCTCAGTGACAAACTGGATGCTGATATCCTTGCACTTCTTGCCTCCGTTTCCCCCAAAAAACAGCTGAGAGGCACCCGGTCCCCTGAGAGATGAATGCAGGCCTGACGCTGTGGTTCTGTCTCCTAGACAATGGGGTGTGCTGTTTCTCTATGCTATGGATGACACGGAACATGTAATTTTCTTTCAGTAATTTTTATCCCTTTTTTTTCCCAGTTTTTTGGCCAAATTTCCCAACCATGTTCACTGCCTTAAAACCCAGTTAGCCATTGCTGTTGTGTATGTTGATTGAGGAATGATAAATTGTTGTCATTAATGTTCAAATTTAGCAGTAATATTTTTTGAGTGAAAAGAGAGAAGCTTTTCCTTGCTCTTTTGTTTAGCCTATCTCTGAACATAGATGTTGCCTAAAAGCAGAAATACAGAGTTGAAATAGAGAACCTGACAGTATACCTGAATTACACTATATTCTTTCCAAATGCTTTATTTTTACTTTTTTAGCCTCTGTGCAAAGTTCAGCCTTGACGCTTTTGGTTCCTCTGATTTCCTCACGCTTTTGCTATTAGGCAGATTATCCTTGAATTTTTCTCATGACATAAGTAAAACGTCAGACAATCTCTGAGGTCTTATGAATCTCCTGTGACTTTTGATGCAGTTTACAATGGACCTTCAACCTACTTTTCAAATGTGCAGTGAATAATTTTTTCTGGTCAAGTTATCTAATACAAACTGCCCGACTTTTGCTATCTCTGTTTGAAATGGGCCAGTCAGGATAGCAGTCATCTATTCAATCAACTTTAATTGGGGGAAAAAAGTTGTTCCTATTGATAAAATTACAATCATCTCAGGGAATATTTTCAGATGCAGAAGAGTTTGGGAGCTCAATTCACAGCAGCTAATTGTTTATGCTAAATATTTGACATCAATTGACAGTATGTGTATGGATCACTCTGTGTCACTTTTCGGAGTCAGATAACCTTGCAGATAGCAAGATGTTGGATCACCTTATATTCTGAGGTTTAAAAAGAGGATGACAAGAAAGAAGAGAGAGAGGCATTCTACTTCTGAAAATTTCAAAACAAAAGAGAAATACGCATCTTTAAATGAATGGATGATGGTTAGAGGAGATTACGTAGCAAAATATTCATGTGATTAGCTTATATATCTATTTCTGCAAATTGGACTTCAAAAGGTAAAATATCCATGTATTACAGTGTCTATTATGTGTTGATGTTAAAAAATGCATGATAAAATGCACAACTGGAAAATCTGTCACATTGTAACTCCAGGAAGAGCCTTATAATATTTCCATTGAGTCTTCTTTTACATGGTAGATAACTCAGTGATGAACTTTCTCCTGTCAGTTTCATGTGAGTTAATGGAGTTATTAAAACAAATGCCAAAACTTTAGGACGACACATATTGGCATCAATTCTGGCAAAAGTGGACAAGATTGCACTTTTCTTTTGAAAGTCACATGCTGAGCCTTTCAAGTATCAAATACTAATGTGCAGAAGAGTTACCAAAACAGAAATAATGCTATTTATGGTGAACAAATACTGGGGATAATGTGGAACTGGTGTGACTTGGGGCTTTACAGAGAAAAGAGGTATCATGACCTGGAGAAATGGGACCAACCAAAAAAAGGGAAGTTGAATTCCAGTCATGCCACTCTTTAACTGGCAAATGACTTTATCTTTCTTTCCTCATTAAGCTGAGTTTTCAAAACATCTATATTTACTGAATTGTCTCAGCATTTTTTAAATTCTGTAAAATGCTGTGAAATAAAATGCAACTTGTATTTAAATCAGCACTAAGTCCATAAGCTGGTGATGAATGTTGCATTCTTTATGAAGCGTGTCTGAGAAGTTGTGCAAACTCAATAGTTTTCTGTGGTACAGCTTTGTTAGTTTCATAGATTGTACTTGGGGTGGGAAACTACCTACTTGTACTGAGACAGTTAATAAATTCCAACATGCAGATTTCCCTGTGCAGCAGCTTGTGAAAAAACGACCATTTATGCAGAAAGAGTCAAATTTTATTTCCATTGCTCATGTTGCTTTGTGTTCCGTAAGAGCTGTATTTCTTTATTTCTGATTTATTTGTCTTATGGTGAGACTTCTAAAATCTTATGTTTAGGATAAATCTTAGGGTTACACTATTCTGGTAGCATTTTAACACTCATATGCTAATCCTAGCAGTACTGGAATACCTACACTTCTCTTTACACTAGTTAAAGACAATATAAAACATGTTAATAAAAAGGCCAAAACCCAATAATTTGCAGGAATATATATCTTTGACTGAAACCACTTGGGGCTAATAAGGATCCAAACCTTTGGCCACGTGCTGCATTTATTTTGAGCAGTACCTATTCTGGGGGGGTTGAGGTTTTGGTTGTTTGCCTGTTGGGGTTTTGGTTAGGTTTTTTTAGAGTTTATTTTAGTCTCTCTTATTTATGAAGTCTTAATTGTTTAATTCTGAGTGTGAAATCTTAAATGTATTTCCAGTGTTTAAGTCTGAACATCAGTTTTTGACATTGCTGTCTTTTATTACCCAGGCACATGTGAAGCTTGTAATGGAGATAAAGTAAATGATCACAAGCCTGTTTTTTGCAAATCAGCCATAACAAACAAAAGATTTTTTTCTCCAGATGAGAAAAAAATGTGAATTTTGGTTTCAAAGAGAAATGGGCCAGGTGTGTTTTGAACTGAATCAAAATGTTAGTGCTTGAACAGAGAGTGGGTGCAGGGATTCAGTCAGAGAAGTAATCAAGCCTTCCTGATGAATAAAGCAAATAACCTCCAAATCTCAGACAAAGTTGCTGTTAAATGTGGAAATGTTATTACAAGCTGTGCATTAAGAAATACAATCTTTTAAGCGTGACAAAACCATGAGTGATTTCTAGATTTCAAGAACTGATGGCATATCTATGCAGACTTCTGTGCTTCGTAAAAGAAAGCAATGAGCACGTTACATCTTTCAGGAGCTGTTTTCCTAACAGGCGTAGCTGTCTTAGCTGCATTAAAAGCCCTGATTGTTGCCTTGTACAGAAAAGAAGAAGCAAGTCTGCAAACTAACAAGGTATTCCAGGGATTTTTATATTAACCTGTAATTAAATAATAGTTCATGTTGCCTTCTTCCACTGGGAATTACATTCTTTTCACCTCTCCTCTGCTAAAGCAGAGACATCCATTACGATGAGTAGCTACAACACTTGTCAGATCCAATCAGCTCCAAACGACTGAAGAGCAACTGACGTGTGCTCTCTTAAAGCGTGGTTTCTTCTTCCCCAAAAGCCCACTGTCCTTTCACGTGCATGTAACAGTCAGAAGAGATCACATCACACAATGAAGAAAAACAGAAGCATATGGTACTAAGGGGCCTCTGCAGGAGATGGCTAAAATGCCAAGGCTCGCACATAAACAAAATATATGCAAAAATATGTGTTCATATAGAATGCCAGATACAAGCGGATGACAAAAACAGCACAGAAAAGAAATTTTTTGCCATCATGACAGTTACCTCAGAGTATTTTTTTCCTTTTTTTTTTCATTGTTGTCTAAAGTGGTGCACAAAAAAATAGCAATCATAGGCACTTAACTATGCATAAACAGTTGCAAAGTTCACTTTTCCAGTATAATATCAAGCCACATATTCTCCACACCACATTTTGCTCATGCCTATAGTAAGTTTCAACATGACAACTGAATTGCAAACTCTAAGTGACTACACTGGCAGATTTCTCCATCCCATTGATATTAAATAGTGTATGCAAAAGCAGGGACATAGATTCATTGCATATTCTTAACCAGCATGTAATTCTCTCTCTCTCTCTTTCTCTCTCACAGGAGACACATCGCTTCTTGTTTCTTCTAACCTAGATAACAGCATTTTCTGAACTAAACAACCTATTAGGTCTTTTGCAAAGAAAATTAATGTGCTGAGGATTCTTCTCTTCTCTTTCATGTGTGTAAGGTACTTTTGCTGCAATAACTCTGTCTTAAAGGACAACACATAAAAAAAAATGCTTCTATTATCATGTTACTATAAACTGAGGCAGCAGCTGTTTCAGGAACACTGTGAAGTATACAAACTGATAGTTACAGAACTTGTTCTGTAAGCCATAAATTAAATAGAAACCTTAGAAAGTTATTTGCTAGATAATAAAATGCTTATTTTTGTTAATAATTCCTTCACAAAGCATGTTTAAAGGAAACAGGGAATTTACAAAGACAAGATTCACTAACAGAGATGCTCTTTGATCCATAAAATTTATCTGAAAACATTTTTAGTGTCAATATTAGGTGATGTCATTGTTTAATTCCTGTAGGAAGCCACAGAAATTACAAAATGGGTTATAGTTATAATTTCAGCAGAATCTGTAGTCTTCCTTATCTAAACTTATGAATCTTCATATCTAAAATCAATACACCTTTGAAAGTAAACCAAAAAATCCCAACAGAACAAACACTGGAAAGGTTCTTGATTCACTTACCACCTTTTATTACAAGATTTTATTAGAAATTTTCCCTCTGATCATCAAAAATATACACTCAGTCTTTTTTAGCAATGATCGCTTCTGTAATTCAGGATGTTAAAAAATGACTGCACTTTTAACAACCATCTGTGTTGATACACACAGATGAAATTTCTTCCATTTAAAAAGTTGCATAGATCTGAATATTTTTAAAATGGATTGAGACATCAATTGATTTTAATTTCAAAAAGATTTCCTGCCTTGCAAAGATGCATTGCATGGTGTAACATTGTGTTCTAATCTGGACTTCCATCAAAACATTCCAATAGAACCAGGCTGTTAAAAAGCAGCTGTCCCAATGTCACAAGTTATGCTGTGAAAACATTATTTTAAAAAAAGAATGAGTAAATTGAATTCAGAATATTCTGCATGCATTTATCAGTTTGCTAAATTCATTTTGTTACAATATACACTAGTAGCAAAGCAATTTTTAAAGAGAAAATAAAGTTGTAGGAATATAATGAAAAATGTGAGATTTGAATGATTTTTCAATTCAAGTTGTCATTCAGCTCTGAAACTCTGTGACATTTATGTAAGTGATGGATTTCAAATAGGGCAGGGATTTTTTGCTTCATCTGCCAGGTGATGATATATTCTGGTTAGAGTGTTCTTGATACAGAGGTTTATTTCCTGTTTTCTATAAATATGGTATTTTGACAGAAATTGCAATTATGTTTCCATAATTTCCCTACATTTATGCCATTTTTTTATTTTCCAAAGTGAAACAGGATGCTTCTGAATGCAATTACTAAGCAAGCTCAGAAATGCCATCCATACTATGGAGGTGATACTGTTAAACATGATGAAACCCAGAAAGACAGTAAAACATCCTTTCTAAGGATTTTTTCCATTCAAAGACCACGAAGTATGAATGAGGGAAAAACCTGAAAAAGAAAATAATCATTAGTTTCTAATAGGAAACTACAGTATTAATGGTAATATCTACAAAGGATCACAGGGTTAGCTCCATCTTTCTCTTAATAGTACAGATAAATCAGCTTTTTTTACTCAAGTGATTTCCTTTTCCTTTAACATTTGAAACAAAAATAAGAAATATTCTTTTTTAATGCCAAAAATTTATCACTAATCCTGAAACTAGAAGAAAAATAGGGATGGTAGGTGCAGAAATGGTTTTTAATTTACATTTGATAAGGAAAAAATAACCTAAAATCCTTGAAGTGGCTTCAAAAATTCACCCATATCTCAATTAGTCTGGTCACCCTTTTTGCCTAATGTGTAGGTCAGTAAGCAGTGTGGGATACGCCTCTTGTTATTGGCACAAGCAGATATTATTGCTGCCTTCTCTATTCTGCTCCAAGTTAGCCTATGTATTGTTTTCCCAGGTTTAGACCACTCCCACGGGAAATAGTCTACTTTTGAAATGATTATGTAAATCTGTGCAGTAAAATTAGAAGTTGCATATGTAAAATGGAAACTGGCACTCTGCACGACAAAAGTATTTTTATCACACTGTTGATGTCAAGCACTTACGATATAAAACACAGTTGATTCATACCAGAATTTTTCTCTGGTGAAGCATTCAGTTTCTAAAATGACTCTTTCTAAGGATTACTATGACAAGGTTTTCTTCAGTACAAGAAGCAGCTGTGGTTTTTAAGAATGGAGGTGCTCGTTAAAACAAAACAAAACAAAACCCATCTTTCCAGGTGACATCAAGCTTATGGCATCTCCAAATCAAATTTATTTTTATGTTTTCCTGAATGCACCTTGTTCTTGCAACCTGGGGAACTGAAAAGCATTGTAACTATTTTTCAAATCTTATTAATTAGATCCCTGGCAAGTGACAAAGA
Organism: Limosa lapponica baueri; assembly: GCA_002844005.1. NCBI lineage: Eukaryota > Metazoa > Chordata > Aves > Charadriiformes > Scolopacidae > Limosa > Limosa lapponica. Next base: position 188,190 of record KZ506084.1, on the reverse strand, counting down.
TTCTAAGACCAAGCTAAATACTAGTGATAGAAATTTGTGACATGCAGTTCCTAAGTCCTCCTATTATAGCTTTGCTATCATGCAAACTGTAAGGTGCAGTTTTTAGCACCTTCATATTCTTTTTTCAGTTTTTTTTTACCTTACTGAGAGCAAAATTCAAAACATCATCTTTAATGCACAAAATAGAATGTGGAAAGCACAAACATTGAAAATGTTACAGTTACAGGTTCGGACTGAAACTTCTTTAATCTTTATAATCCCCTCACAGCAAAATTATGTGTTGGGTGGTCAGAGGTTAAGGAAATATAATAAATGTATGAAAAGTATGGTTTATTTTTATGGTTCATAAACGTTAAGCAGGGAGAGACACACAAAGCATTTGTATTTGTCAGGTAACAGATATGGTGCTTCAGGGACCTCAGTATAAAATAAAACCATGTCTTGAGTTTAAGCTACCGCATAACAAGAATGTATTAGGTCCTCCAAAATAAAAGAGTCAATCTTTCACACACTAATGTATGATCGTCCTCACTTGTAGTATGTAAATAATGTCTTTTTTCTCTTTCCAGCATGTGCAAGTATGGCAAATTTGCTGTTTCCAAAATGTACTCTCTAACATCTGAATATGAAGATAAAGGACAAGTGTTAAACTCTAAAGAAATACTTGTATAATGTTGATGTACACTTGAAAAATGGTTCATCAGAAGTCCTAAAGATTTGGTTATTTGGCTGTTAAGACTTAATTTTTTTCCAAATTTAAAAGATGTGGCATGTATAATTCAATATGAAACAGAGGGATAAGTGTGATTATCAGCCGGAATTACTGAGTATGGTTGCTCTGTTCTTTGTAGAGACACCATATAATTATTTTTTTTTCTAGATATTCCCAATCTTGATTGTTATAGTTCTGTTCAGATATGATACTTCATTTTTCAAATAAATTTTACGTGTTTACTAGGTTTTATTTGTCTTTTTCCAGTTCCAGTCTGCCAGAAACCAGGCACTGGTTTGGGAATCAGCAACTCTATATCATTTCAAGGTGTGTGTCTCACTGAATCAGACTGACTAGAATAATGGATTCTGGTCCTATTGCAAGTCACAAGATGCTAAGAAATACAAGTGTGTAGTATTGCAAAGAAATATCACAATTCTGGAGGGTTTTGCAAACAGTGTAATATGATTAACACTATTTTCTTGTGACTAATAAATTGCTAAACAAATTTACTTACAACCAAGGATATTTTCATAACTTTCAGACCCCAGAACTACTAAAGAACCAACTTAAAATTTAAAATAATAGAAAATAAATATATATTGACATATTCTTTCATTCATTCACACAGTGTATATATAATTAAATTGTTTTACTTCAAATTCAGCTGAAGTGATCTAATATTCAGATTGAAATAAGTTGACAAAATATTGATGTTTTGAGGCACTGAAATGCCAGGACTTAATTTAATGTCTTACTATGGTGAGATATGGATCAAGAGTTGCAGCTGATAAACTGGATGCAAACTGATACTTTAGCATGACAGTAACAAAATAATTGCAACGAAAATTCTTTGTTTCTCTACTAGCTGGCAACAAACCTCTATCAAATTACTGCATAACGCTATATTCTATTGTGTAAATCATGTGTGATATGTATCTGAAAGTTGCCCAGTATGAAGATGATTACATTTAAATAGCACATAGTCTAAACTCACATCATCTATGTATATATTTATAGGGCCTTGTCTGTAAGAGAGAAATTGTGGAAAGGGAATACAGAATAGCTATTTCTCGGTAGGTATTCGATCCAGCTGTTTGTTCAGGGGCTTTTATTCTGAAAGAGTGCCTTTTCCTCTCGATTTGATAGTGGATTAAGCTAACCATGCAAAGACTTCCTCATTGTGGACTATACTTGTAGTTCAAACAGAATAATTACAGTGATAGACTACCATACTTCACAATAGTTTCTGCCTAAAGAGAGGCTTTATTGTTAAGACACAGACCTAGAAGTTTGCACCTCCTTAGCAGTCTCTTTAGCCTGTGTCAGCCTGGCTGTTCTCTGATGGCAGCTGCTCAGTGGTACTCATCCAAAAAGTGCTGACTATATTCTTCCCAGAGGAACAAAGTACTTTAGACTATGCTGCTTCACTTTGCCAGATTTGCACAATAGCTCGAAGGATCTCAGAAACCCAAGTTCTCACAGACACCCTCATGGTCAACACACCTCACTTCCACTTCATACAAATAAGACACTGCTATTTCATATTTTAAAGACTTGTAGATCAACTTTAAAAAAAAAAAAAAAAAAAAAGCTGATTAGAGATAAATATGTATCTAAGGGGTTAAAAATTATTGGAACTGTGGGGACCTTTTTAAGCAACAAAATAAAGAATAGTTTATTCTAATTAATTATGTACAGATATTGTAGTTTCACACCCTCTTTCACTTGACAGGTAAATGGTTGAAGACAGAAGACTTATTATATAGATTTTACATCCAGCCCACGAGGATTTGGACTGATTCCATAGAGCAGGTTCAGGTCAGCTAAGTCCTTTCCTTCAAAGCATCATGGGTGTCTCTGAGCATCATTGCAAGCTTGTTCTGGCAGTGAGCCAGGCTTCAAAAGCCTTTCACTGTGCAGTCACTGACTCACTAATGGGCAACTGCAGGCTTTCTGATTTTCCCTTCGTTTCATGTGTTCATTTGACATAAATTTAATTAAACCAAATCTGGTGTTAAAGCAAAAAGAGATAAAAGTGATATGTCGCAAATTAAAGAACTGTGAATGATACAGGAAACATGATTTTTTTTCTGTTTCTCTAAAATATTGTCAATTTTAGTAAGCTCACTACTTAAAGTCTGCAAAAAATGTACAGATATGCATTATTAAGAATAATGTGCATCCAGGGTTAGATGAAGGTCTCAGCCTTATATTCTCTGTAGTAAAACCTTTCAGAGAATTCTTATACTTTCTTTCATACACACACTTCAGGTAGTCACCTCTTCACAGGATATGAGACAAGTTTGCCCTTCTGCCAGCTACATATCCATAGTTGTTAGACAGCTCAAAAGCATGCAACAGCAGAAACATGAAAAGATCACATATTAAATATAAAAAATCATCATTTTTCAAAGGTCTCTTTTGGTTTTTACTTAAGGCTAAGGAGGTGAGAGTGAAAACGAAAAAGATCATGCTGTTAAAAAGGTTTCATTTAATTGCTTTGAATGTTGCTTTAGGAAACATCGAACTTTCTTCTTGTTCTTTTTAAAAGTCTTTTTTTTTAAATTAAAAGAAAATTCAGACTGGAAATATACTAATGCAAACTGAAAGGATATTTGCAAGCTGCCTAGAGATGTGCTGAACCAATCATATTCAATGGGGTTCCAGCACTGTCATTTCATAAGAACTATATATGTTCCTAGCACTGAAACCATTAGCACTGCAGGAAAGAACATGAACAGTGGAAGGAGGATCTAATGACCAATGAGCAATTTTTGCTTATGTGATATATAAGCTGTGAGTGCATAATTCATGTACGGGAAAAATTCTGGTGGTCAAGCCAGTACAAATAAGAGTTTATTTATTATACCACCAGCTCCCTGGCCTCCTTTCCTTTCTTAGACGGCCATGGGTGTCTTTGTTTTTTTCAGGGTGGGTAGATGGGAGTTCAATGACAATTTCTACAGGTACTGATGCTTAAGCACAAAAGGCTGCTCATGTAAAGGAGACCACATCACAAATGACTATATGGAAGGTCTCTTTGGCCATGCCTATACTGAGGGTGAAGGTGTCTTTGTGGTGTTTTGCACAGCTGTCATCCCCAGCTGCACCCTGGTTCCTGCTTAAGGCAAGATGAGGGTACACATCTCCCCTTGTCTTTGTCATCTGTAGGGGGAAAACCTCAATACAGTCCACTGCCGGGGCAATCAGAGCTGATGAGAAAAAGCTCTCTAGACTGTAGACGAAGGCTCTCAAGGCAGGATCCTTTAACACCCTGTAATCCCCCTTATCTCTATTTCAATGACCATATGAAGCTTTTTCATGAGGAAAAAAGGAAGCAGCTTGGAAGAAAACAATCAGAGATGCTTTCTTTAGAGAAAATGTTCCCTTCCAGAAATGGTAAAAATGACGCAAACAAAATACATAGAATTGAATGTTATCTGAATAATACAAAGTCTTTCTCCTGCCCACGTTGAAAGATTCCCTTTCCCTCTTCCTAACGGGACAGAATAATATTGCAGGTATGAAAACCAAAGATTTTACTCAAAATCATGGAATTGCTTCATTTATAAAATCTTATTTGGCAACTAACTGCTCTAAAACTTTGAGTAGTTCAAGTCAAAGACAGATATTTTAGGAAGCAAAAGCTTAATTCCATAGAATTTTTGTGAACACCAAACCGTACACATGAAAATTAGGACGTTTATGCTTGTATAATTGAAAAAAAAGGGGGGGAGGGAGGAAAGAAAAGCTGTTTCATTTAAACAGACAACTTCCCATCAACCTAGTTCTCAATGGAGATAAATTTAGCATTTGACATAAGCAAAGACATTTAGGGTATACTTTTTTAAAGCAACTACTTCTGGTTTTGTGCCCAGCTCCTTTTGACTTGTACTGCTTAACTCCCCTGGCACTTAAGAAAACCCTAGTCTGTTTTTCACAAGTAAAATACTACAGAGGGATTGAAAAAGGAGACTATGAAAGAAAAATTAATTACAACACAGTGCTATCTTTGCTCCAGACTGAAATACTGCAGCCACATAGCAGGGCAGAGTTGATGGTCTTCTTTAGGAAAATGCTATTTTTTATGACAATTCTATCTTAAAACTGTAACAATGGGGGCCCTGGTAAAAGTATATTGGGAAAGAAAGTGGCTATATAAGTTCCTCTCAGTTCAAGAGCTCACTTACATACTCAGTGTATGTGCGTAATTCTGATAGTACATACAAGTTACACTGTTAGATCTATTATCGTTCTATGATCTTGGAAATTAATGCAGGTGAAGCAGTTTTCACTACAAGGTCTTCAGCTACTATCATTTTTTGACAATAAACCTATAAAACGTATTGCTTCATCTTCTTTCACAATCTATTTTTAGACAGACTTAGAAGAGTTAGTCAGAGGCATTCCAACATTTAAAAAGCTTACATTAATCCAGAAATGCTGCACCTCCTTACAAACATTAGAAGGTGGAGGGCACCATTATCAGACTGCTTTGCTTGCTGTATTTGCTGCACAGAGGATAACAATACCAACCTGGAAGGCCTTCATTGGAGTTGTCTCAAATCTTTGGCTAGACCTTTTTATCTCACTGTATTCCCTCACAGTAGTAAGTTCCTTAGAAACTAAAATTCTGGTAGACTTCTAGTTTCCTGGAACCCATCACAGAGAGCTAACATGTAAACTTTCTCACCCTCAAAGAGTAAAAGTTATATCTGTGATGGTTAGGGATGAGAGAGCAAGCGAAGACTAGTTTGCAGAAGAAGAAAAGTAAAAAAGAAGGACACAAAGGAGAAGGAATGGTAGCAGCCAGACAAATTGCGATTAAGATAACTAAGAAACACTAGAATTCTGGAAACATTGCCTAAACATAATAAAAATTATATGAATTACTTAGAAGGTAGATAGATAAAATCTATCACAGAAAGTATGTTGTTCGGTTCAGAGGCAATAATCAGATCTGCAATTAATATTCACAGATTACGCCTCATCTTTCAAAAGCTGAAGTTGTCCTCTTATTCAGTAGGCATCCTCCAGGGCTGCTTCTGCTTTTACTGAATGTTGAAGGTCCCAGGGTACTTTCTGGGATGGAGGTGTGCATACAACACTACCACTCTTAGTTCTTTACAAAAATGTCTTCTAAATACAGAATATGTACCTTTTTGTACATAGACTCATTGCATATTTAGGTATTCTATCTTTACTTGCTTTCCTGACATGTAAGTGGCTCACCCAATTAAAAAGGCTTTTAAGAGGGGTAATAAAACAGTATTATTTCTGTTTTCACCTCTGTGAAAAAGCTGTGGCAGTATATGCCAAGTGTTCGGGGATTTTTTTGATAAAAGGCACTGTGTACTGCATAACAAGTGTAAAATATTATTATTGCTAGACAAAAGGCCTTTTTTTCCCCCAATGTTTCCATTAGCAGTACTTTCAAATGTGAATACATGTTTCATATTTTCCTATTTTCTCCTCCAGCTGAACAGCCCAGCTGTTCTGTCTCTTCTGCATTTGTAACCCAAAGTGAAAGTTAATAATAAAAATGACTGAAAGAGTTTGGCAAAAGAGTAAGGAAGGGGAGTCTTCTGTGAAAGCTGCATATCTGCTGCCCTTTCAAGCCAAACACGGAGACTATTTAGATCAAACTCACTGTCCCTGATCTTCAATATGTTCGTGACATTCTCACCTCCCCTTCAGCAGTGACACTGCAGCAGGTCTTCACCCATTGTGCTTAAACACAGCCTTTCAGTAAAACTCTTGCTCCTGGCCCTTGCCAGAAGGCACGATCTATTTTAAGGTTAGGTGGAGGTAGGCACTAGGGAGCTGTTACAGAACTGTGACATCAGGAGTGGGAAGTTAATGATTTATGGTAAAAACCAGACAAATGGTGCAAAGGAGCTTTAGAAAGTCTTGAGAGTTCATCCAAAGACAAACGCACCCTACCAGTTGTCTTAAACCCTAACCTAAAGTCAAAATAAGATTTGTACCCAAGAGTTAGCAAGACTGCACACAACTTCCTCTCAGAAAGAAATGTTTTCTGTAGACATTGAATTTGGCTTAAAAATGTGCCCCTCTGATTTTTTACAGATTGAAAGCCTAGGATCTTGTACAATGTAAGGAAAATCATTGGGTTTGAAGGATTTTGAATCTGGAATTTGTTACCTGCTGATCTAAAGTAGATGACTTGCTTCCCAAAGGCACATTACTTCGCCAGGAGGAAATACCTGGCACGAGGAGTTTCAGGGAAGAGGACTGAAAAATGTTGGATGGTTTTCTATGTATGTGATACAAATACCAAAATTTCCTGTTGAAAACATGTACCGTGATACCATTAAGAAGTCAGCCAGGCCTTAGGCAAGAGGGACAGTGACATTTACATAAATGTGCTGGGAAATAAAACTCATGTTTAAAATACCCATAATTCAGAACAAGTAGAGCACACAAGCAGCAATCCTCTGAAGTTTCACAAATTAGACTGTTATCACTGTCTTTCCTTCTCTCCTACTGTGTGGTTTAATCACTTGTCTTTAATTGGACTATAACAATATCATGTCAAGGACTATGTTTTCTTGTATATGTTTGTACAGGACCTAACACAGTAGGTCTTTGATCCTGCCTGGGACATTAAGGTAATAGTTCAGAATAATCTGCACGCTATTTTCAGAGTAGCATATAGCCACCTGCAAAACTGGTCAGATAATGAATAGATCTGAATAATTTATTTTAAGCAAAAGTTTCTAATTAATCAGATAAATTACCAGCAATTAATAATTTAACAAATCTAACTGTAGGGAGCAATCTTTCACTTGCAGGGGAATGAACCAGATGACCCAAGATCTTTCCATTTTCTCATTCTCATCTCCTAGGAAATAAAAATTTTAAAAAGTCAGTGACAATTGAGAATTTTTACATAACCAAAACCTCATCTATACCCACAATTTTCCTGAAGGCAGAATGAGACATATGAGAAAGGGTACCATAGAGATCCCCAAGACACTCAGAAAGTGGAAGCTGTGTGCCAACACCTCTGGGGAGGTTTATCTTTGATACATTTGAGAGAAGCAGCAAAGTTAGATTGTGTTCTTGCCTTCTCACTTCACACTGGAGCTCTGCATGTAGGAAGCTCCATCCTCCAAAATACCACATATAACAATTAAACCTGAAATTATCACATACCTGCACACACAGCAGACATTTCTCATATGCATGCTGACTTTCTTGCATTTTGGTGATCATGGTTTCACCACCTGCCTTCTCTGACTTGATAATAAAATAAAACATAATAAAGCATTTTGAATTCTGTATATTTGATTACTTTACATAATAAAATATTTCCAAAGGCAACTTTTGAACACATTTGTTTGATAAACATGAGCAAAAGCATATATACACAGATTTTCTCCGAGCAGAAGGTTAAATTTTCTTTAGCATATTATCTGCTACAAATTATTCTCTTAGCTCTAGTTGCCTCAAAATACTGAGCTTCTCTGTATCTAGACTGGGGGCTGAACCCATCTGACAGACAAAGCAGTTGAACTGTGCTGATGAGCTCCAAAGAGCGCCAAACATCTGTCCCCATTTTGCTGTTGCATGTTCCCGACAGACATTTATGCATTAAGTCTATTTATCAGACAACAGTTTGCCTAAGCCAAGATATAGTCAGTCATCATAATAGGATATATCACTAATATGGGAATAGGAATGATTGCTACTTTGATAAGATATTCATATCAGAATAGAAGCATTGCCATTTGGCTTATCTTCAATACTGCCAGACATTTTTCATCATTTATAAAAAAAGTCTCTCATAAGAGTGATACATTCACAGTTATGCAGAATATCCTCTTCTGTTAGGGTTACAAGAATGAGATAGTGTTCTCCTGCGCTCTAGTCCCAGACTTATTTTCACCCTGAGAGATGTGCAAGCTGTTTCTCTGCAAGCACAGAACACAGTCTGCTTCTTGCAATTGTGCATTCAGTCAATACCTTGTATGAAACAATGAACTTTTAAACATTCTACTAATGGTAGATGCAGAAAAAGATTGCAGCAGTGTCCCCACCCACAACTCTATTATGCATACATGTTTTTTATTTAAGATGTTAAACAAGAATATTGAGGAAAGGAGTGGTGCTCCTATTGAAGAAGATATCCCATTATGTATTTTTCTTTCAGCAAAGGCATGACAAGACATACTGGCTTTTTGGTGGTGTTACATTTACTCAACCTTGAAAAAATGTTCTGTTTCCAAGTCACAAAGGTAGTTTGATATTATAAGAATGTTAAAATAGCAAAGACTCTATCTTTTACCACCACTACAGTATTGTTACAAGCTCAATGATTGTGGGTAAGAAAGTCTCTTCAAGGACTGACACTTGTATCTCCAAAAGGTTTAGAATGAAAAGGGCAGTCTGTGAAAACCTTCAGATGATACTGGCAAAGTTTCTGAGGACAAGTTTTATATCAACCTAACAATCACCCTTCTGTTCTCCACTTAAGACAGCAAACTTAGTTTTCAGAGGACTGAAATACTTCAGCATAACTAATGTATTTGGGCTTCATGTGGGGTAAAAAAGGTGTACGTTGACCAGGATTCTCTCATGCATGAAACCTTTTGATATATTGATATATATTAATCACATTAATTTCACTTGCTATTTATCAGTGTGTATGTAAATAAGCTATATGTTTCAAGGAAGAAATATTGATAAAATAGGAACTAGCTGAGAAAATTTCTGCCTAGAAGTCACTATTATGCAAATTAGTTTCGTGAAAAATACTTGCAGTGAAATGAACTGGAAAGAAATTGAAAGGAATACTGGTTACAAAAATCATAAATCTGGAGGATAATAGAGATTAAGATGTGGGAAGTTAGTAGTTTAGATAAGAAAGCAATCCCATTTAAAGTATTTTGTAAGCAATTAAAAGAACATTTTGTTTTTTAATATTGTCCTAGTCAATATAGTAGTTCGTAACGAATTCAGAAGAAATAAGTGAAATATCTAGACAAACAACTCAGAAAATATATAAAGATCATATATTCTTATCAAGAGGAGAGTAGACAAGGCAGAACAATTGCAAGACAGTAAAATAAAACAAAAGAAAGCAAGAGAAAAAGGATTCTTTGTTTGCATTTTATATAGACAATCAGAGAAATAAAACCACGCATATGTTAAAAGCAGAAAAAAAATTTGCTTTGGAAATACCATTATAGAGATACTACTTGAAATTTCATTTTCATAAACACCATTCAGAACAATTCAAGCAGCCTATTGCGGAAATTCTTGCTTTGTAATGGAGACTTACAGTAAAGTACTTTGAAATTACTTTGAAATACTCAAAATAATTTTTAGCATAATTTAAACTTACTAGAGGCCTTGATTTTATGACTTCTTACAATTATTACTATGCACTTTTTTAAAATGGTAAAAATCTGAGTTCTGTGAACAAATAAGTGTAACAAAAAATCTTGTGATTAATAATGCAAAAGTGCAGACACTTTAAATTTTTCTTTGCTTGGTAATTCCTCCATTTTACTAACTGACTGGTTAAAAGGTTTGGGAAATATATATACTAAAATAAAAGACCAGAATATATTGCACATAAAAATTGCTGACAGAGCATTAAAACACACAGAAAAAAAAAAACAAAACAACAAAACACAAAAAATTCTCCTAATATTCCAAAGTGTAGTTAAAATTTAAGATTCAGTCTATAGGACTGTCCAATCACTTTCCCAAATTAGTTTTATTGAAGTGCTGCTAATACAGTCCCTGGATTTAAACCAAGGGGAAAAAATCTAAAGGAAAAAAAGCACCATGAATACAGTATTCCTCTACAAATTATAGCTGAACATCAGTCATTACAGCTTCAGGGCAATCTATGCATCTTCTTAACACAAACTCTCTCAGATGGGTTTGTCTGAAAACACTAAAAGCACTTGGGCCAAGAATGTCAGCATTAAAAATACAGAAGTGGCTGGAAATGCTGTTGTGTGTCAACCTTTATTTGTCCTTTAAACCAAGAAAAAAGAACAAATATATGCCTGTAGGTAAAATGCAGAAGTTTGGTGGTTTTTTTTTTCTCCCTCCAACTTATATGAGATTTGTACAATGAATTGTAATAGATGGTTCAGATGACAAAAATTACAGTGGTGTAGCCAAGAAAAATACCCATGGGGCTTTCTGCTTCCCTTGTGCCCGGCCTGAACTATCAGATCAGCCTTCTGGACTCAAATGCAACGCTGTCAATAGGAATACATCATCTTTTCCGTGGTGTAGAAGAGCTGTCGGTTACAATTCCCATTATTCCAAGGCCAGGATTTTCCATTAGTGTAGCCACCTGCTGGGTTTCTCTACTCAGGTTTAATGGAGTCTGAATTTGAATTTATCACCATCTGTGGGAAGACAGGAAATGAGAGGAGCACCACTAATTCCTTTCTTCATTTACTAAGCATAAGCATAATCTTTATAAGAAGATAGGCAGAAGCAGCAGTGATCAGGGAGACGGAGAGAATATTTTAACTCATATTGACATCAGAGTTCCAGACCAAGAAAAATGCTGTCTGTTCCTCAGCCAACTCCAGCAACAAAAAGAATGTTTTAATTTCCTATGTAATGTTGTACCAAAACATGCAGATATGGGATACTATTTCATTTTTGCTTCCAAGGAGGTCTCTAAAGATTTAATAATTTAGACTATTTTAAAAATAAATAAATTAAGGGCTTGGAATGTGCATAAGTTCTCAGGAAGACTTAAGAACACTAAACGATAATGTATGTTTATTAAAACAAAGATCTAAAGTCATGAGTTTACACATTTTGTTCTGGTTCTCTTCTGCCCCAAAACAAAGATTTGAAAAAAAACACTAAGGAAGAGAAAATGGAAGCATTCAGTTGAAAGAACCGTTCAGTGCAAGGGTAACATGTAGAACTCAAAAAATAAGACAGAAACCAGAACTTGTGTATTAACAGGAAAATAAACCTGTTTTTGTTATAGAATACCAAACCAGATAACATTGAAGTAATTTCCTAGCTAAATATATCACTGAAGACTCTTTGTGATGCTTTCATATGGCACTGCAGCTCATTTTGGAGTCACCGGTGGACTAGAAACCACAATTCCCATTCACCAAACTGTATAATTTGTTGTTTGTGCTATTGAGGTTGAGATATATTTGCTTCTCCTGTTTGAACATAGTAATTGGTGCTTTGGAGTGGGCAGACGGGAAGGAGGAAGTTTAAAAACGTATGTTTTTAAAAATCTTATGTGATATCTGTCTGTGCTTGTCAAAGGGAATGTTGACATTCAATCTACATTTGTTAAAGGGGTGCCATGAGTTCAAGGCTTTCTCATGAATTTTGCTCCATGCTTGCAAACTTTGGATTTAGAATCTTGGACTTATGAGGCTGCTCTCGTCATATGGGTCAACAAAAGGAGTGTGAGGAACTTAGATAATTTAAAGGAATCTATTTATTGCAGTGAAAAAAACAATTCAAATGGGCAAAATAAAACCAAAATAAACCTCCAAACAAACAAACAAAACCAAAAAAAACCACAACAAAATCCACACACACAAAAAAAAAACCACAAACAAATAACCCTGAAAGTTTTTTCCCTTCTTTTTCTTATTACTTTTAACTGCCTAAATTCCCCTGCTATCAGAGGAGTTTTGCACATTGTGCTGTGACAAAGCAAAAAGCTTTCAGGTTGTCTGTTTCTAGTGATAATCATCTGATACTGGGTCCATAATGAGCCAAAGGATAAAACAGTCTTTCTGGTTGTTTGATTTGTGAAATGGATGGTTGAGTTTACTTTGTTTCATTGGGGTATTGATAGTTACCAATTTGTGATTTGCTGGAGACCAATTGGTCTTGTCATATCAGCAAATGTTGCAACATGGTTGATAAACCTACTGCATTTTGCTTTGCATACTAGAACTAGCCACAGGAATGACTCTTGATAATTCTTGTACGGTACGACTTTGTAATGTTTGTTTCCCATTTTTGTCTTACAGATATTGTAGGATTTGTCTAGGATTAAAAATTCATAGTGAAATACTAGGATGTGCATGTTGCTCAAATGACAGCTTTCACATTAAATGTTATGAATTGCCTTTGACCATACACATCCTGAGATTTGATAACCATTTTTCATTTATTTATTAGGGTTACACTATTGTGGGACCATAAATAACTTTTGAGGTGGCTACAGTCTACATTTAAACTACCTTAAAGCATTTTTTCTCAAGCAGACTAGCAGTTCATCAGATCCTTGCAATGATCTTTGAGTCACTAGGCAAAGTTTTCATTCAAAAATATAAAGAACTAATAAGAACTAATGTTAATAGAAGATAGAGACATATTTTTGCAGAGCAAACTCTAATGAAAGTTTTTCATACTAAAGGTTTCCTTGGTTCTTGATTTATTAAAGCTGAAGCCTACTGGAAGTTTTCACCTGACTTCAAGTAGGCAGTGGGTGGGTATTGAAGGGCAGGTCTTCATACTTCCTAGGTTCAGGAGTCCCAGTGGCCTCCTATATCTTTGTAGAGTTGGACTTGAGTAGTTCACCCCCTGCCTTCTGCAGAAGGGCTTTTATTAGTGAATTGTTTATTATTTACTTCTAGAATTAAAAGAATTATGAAAATAAAAGCTCTACTTATTAACTGGTTAAAAATTTACAACATGTTGGGCATCTTGCTTTTAACAGACAGCGTACAAGTGTGTAGATTTTGATGCAGCACCACACAAAATCTGAAGACCTAGGAATTTTTTTAAGCCTTCTGTATGTATGCAAGATTCAGAATCCCAGCCTGCACCTGATCAGCAAGCCTGAACCTTAGTATCACAGAAGAAAAACAACTAAGGAGAAGACAGCAAACTAAATGAGTAGTTAACTGTGGCTTGCCTGTTTTGTATGATGTCACACATATGGTTATGGTTATTCATACTGAGGGTGGCAACTTTAGTGATTCAAGACTAACACAAGAAAATCTGTCAGCTCTAGTTAAACGAACGTTGTTATTACCTCAGGTCAAGCAGATGGAGGGCAAACTTCTCTGCTGGATTCTGCTGCTCTTTAATTAATGTCCACATTTGTTATGTCAACATGATGCATCACGTTTAGTTTAACGGTTTGTTTTATTCTTAATACAAATGCCTATAGAATTGAATTTCCTACTTTCTAAGAGTTGATCTGGAAACTGGGGACTTGAGATGAATAAAGATTTCTTGAGTTGCATTTTGGAAGAAAATAGTTAGAAGAAAATTGTTTAATACTTCTGTAATACTTCTTACATATTCTTCTTCTTTTTCTTAGCATAAGTGTTTAAGACTTTATTAGAGGCAATTTTTTCATCTACAAGTCTTTTCAATTGGGAAGGGAGGTGTTTCTTCTCTTCATCTATATTGATATATTTATGATGGTAAAATAAAAGGACTAGTATAATTATGTATTTTTTATGTATAACTAGTATAATAATAATATAATAGTAAAACCTTTTGGTTTGTTTTGTTCTGGAGAAGAGGAAAAAAAACCTAAACAGGTTCTATCTTATTGAGTGTTTTCTTGGAGCATTCTTTCTCCATGCAGAAATCATGAAAATTATAACAGAAAAAGAAAAAAAAAAAAAAAATTGCACCATTTTGTGTACATAGGCTTTTTCATGGTAGATATATTAAAAAGAAAAAAAAAGTAAAAAAGTAAAAAAGTATAAAGTAAATCATTTAAATCCTAGGAAGTAAAGGAAATCTGTTGGCAGTTGCCAAAATAATAAACAAAGAAACCTGATGGCTCATAGAATAAGAAAATAAATAAAAAAAAAAATCTATGTGGTGCAATGTTCTTTCTCAAACAGTTGGCAGATCCATGTTTGCTCCCCAGAAAACAGTTTTTTACAGCGTGTGCAAGCATTTGATACTGCAAGTTTGCTGCATTTATAAAGAAAAGGTTTTCTGTAAACTCTTCAGTAATGTTAAGGAATTATGTGTCTCGCTTTTTCATAACTTCAGTTATGAAAGAACTGAAGGATGTTACAAACATCCTGATTGGATGGTTGTAAAACCTACTTTCAGAAGGGTTGCTGTCTTGATTACCTATGGAAAGGGGCTGTAGACTGGCTGTGCAGGACAATAATTTCATCTAGAGTGTAGTCTTGGTCAGATCTCCAATGAAAATGTTGGGAAGTGAATCAGTTCACAGTGGCCTTTTGCATGTGCTCAGTGCCTCCTCCAAAAGAAAAAAAAAATTATGTCATGTAGGGACATATTATTCTCAGAATAATTATTTTACTTTACTACTTCTTTTATCTAATTTTTTTCATCCTCCATGCTTCTCACCAAAATTAGGGGGGAGGGGGGAAGAATTTCAGAGAATCAGATATAGGTGTCACAAAAACACTAATTTGTATGTTATATTAATAGATATGCTCATGTATATATAATTAAATTCTTTATTTATGTACACGTCTATATATCAGGATTCAGTACAAGTGTACACTTCTCAAAACATGAATAAATAACGAAAATGGTCTTGATGACTGTATTTGAATATAATGCTTAATTTTTTTTACATATAGTCTTTTATTATTGTACCTATTTCCATTCCCTTCTGAGCTGAAATATTCTGCTTTGAGAATGAAGATTCCATCCTGTTAAGAGAAAGATTGTTTTTGTCAGAAAGCAAGAGAAAAATTATTTCAAGTTCGGAGTTGAGTTACAGGACAGCAAACAGAAATATACATTTGCCAGTTCAAAGATATTTGGCTTGATCTATTACATCTTCTACAGAAACCTGAACAAAAGCATGACAACTTAATTATATAAAAAACATGAAGAAATTCCAGCTGAGATTTGCTTTGAATGATCATGCAGTTGACTGGCTTGAGAAATTAAAATATAGACCTCAAGTCATCGGTAATCTTGGCTATCTAGACAAGCTCGATACCTGTCTCTTGCAAAACAATATTTTGCACTTTGTTTCTTTCCCCTTCCTGCCAGTTTTCCAAAACAAGCACTTCACAGCAAGAAAAGCTTTTCCCTTTATTATCTGGCTTATCACTGGCTTTGAACAACATGAACTGTAGAAGAAATAACTGTTGTCCTAACAGGCCAGTCAAAATTCCCTACAATATACATCTGGTTTGGAATCATGACCTAGAACCGCTTTCTTAGCAGATGAGGCTGTAGGAAATCAAATTCTTGTAAAGAGCATCTTTTTTTGTATTTTAATTCCTTCATGCCCACTGTGCATACCTTGTACTGTCCTTCCCTGGTTCCTCCCTAGGACATCAATGAATAACATCAATGAAGATGGCGAGAGGCCTAGGGAATAAATCTTATGAGGAGCAGCTGACGTAACTGGGATTGTTTAGTCTGGAGAAAAGGAGGCTGAGGGGATTCCTTATCACTCTCTACAACTACCTAAGGAGGTTGTAGAGAGTTGGGGGTTCATCTTTTCTCCCAGGTAACAAGTGATTGGACAAGAGGAAATGGCCTCAGGTTATGCCAGGTGAGGTTTAGATTGGATATTAGGAAAAATTTCTTCACCGAAAGGGTCATCAAGCACTGGAACAGGCTTCCCACAGGGAATTGGTGGAACGACCATCCCTGGAGGTATTTTAAAGATGGGCAGACAAGGTGCTTAGAGATGTGGTTTAGTGGTGTTTTTGTCAGTGTTAGGATGATGGTTGGACCCAATGATCTGAAAGTTCCCTTCCAACCCATACAATTCTATGATTTTATGATCCTGCATATTTTCTCCTATGTGGTTTTCATTCTTATTACCTCCATACACCTTTAGTCCATTTTTATAATTTGACACACACCTATAATCAGTTCCTACATTATTCAGTTACACTTTGTTATTGAAGTCCCTTAGACACAGAAATATACCCTATTCTAGGTCCTTCAGTCCAACCCTGCTCTGCAATTCCTAACCCCACTGTACATTTACGTTTGCTGTCAGTCATCCTTGCCAGCTCTTGTCACCTCTATGTATCTGCTATTTCCTAGAACAGAGAAGGGGAATGGAGGGAGAAAAGTGGCACTTTGCCTTCCTTTCCTTTGCTCTGGCTGGCAAGTGCCTTTTCAATATCTGTGTGTCCTGGGATTAGGTTATACTATGGAACAAAACCTAGGATGCAAAGAACAGAAGACTCCCAGGACCATATTTTCACTATTAATTCCAGCATGAAATCCTAGTCTTGGGACATCAGTAGAACTAAATGTCAAAAAGAAATGAGTAAATGGAATGACAATCTAGTTCCTGCTCATGGTGCCTTGAAATGTCATTGACCTTTGTCCTGAAGGTTTAATAATAGCATGATATTTGGTGATACTGGGACACTTTTGATTGCAGGACACATAAAAGATTCCAGTGTCTTTAGTCTCACTACTCTCCACTGTAGGATCATCATAAGCTCATATTTGAAAGAATATGTAGAAGATTCTGGAACTTTGACATCATTAGTATTTTATCTATTTCCAATGTAGAGAAAATGGATGTCCACCAGGTTTTCCAGACAGCTGTCACAGAAATTAAAAGAAAAAGAAATCAAGTATTAACTAAATCTATGTGAGAAGATGTCTCCTCAGGTTACAAAAAAACGGAATAAGACTGGCTTTGCAATGTGACATTTAAAAGATGGCTCTGATAAATTAGAGGACAGCAGCTTCCAAAACTGAAGCTCCTAACAGAACAGCTTCCTCTGGTGACCTTCCCACTGAAGATCTCTATTTCCACTTTTCTCCTCTAACAAGCAGTATTTCAACCACGATCTAGTTTTTTATCATCCTTCACTGTTTACTCACTGAAGAACCTGATTCCCTCTTGTGCCATAACAACCTTGCTCAAATTTGAACCAATGCCTTCTTATCCATTATACCCAGGTCTTTATCAAGTGCACATGCCTTATAAACTTTCCCTAGCTTCTCTTCTTCCATCTGTACTATTAAATGTGTCTGGGAGTAGTTGTGAGAGTACTTGTACAGAGACCTGACTTGAGAAATTTGTCAACACAAGGTGAGAAGTCTCTCCTTTAGGAGGATCACTTCTGAAATGTTGAAGATCAGATGGAATAATAATTTTTCTATTAAAGTTTCGGATATTTCTTCAGTTATGATTTGAACCTCTACGTGTAGGAGCTTAAGTGTTTCTACTGACTGAAAATCTTGGTACAGATCAATAACATCTCAAGAAATATTTTAAAAGGCATTTATTTTTATGTGTTCCCTTTAGTAAAGTCTGCCTGTTTTTCCAGAAAAATGTAATGGAAAATTAACTTGCCTTTGACTTACAAACATGTTAAATTTTAAATCAAAGTTTGAATATGTAGGTACAAACTAGAAGGATATAAAACCTACATTTAGTGAAATTTCAACACACTTTTTGCACATGAACCACCTTGTACCATCATGTAAACATACCTAGAATCACAGAATAGTTTGAGTTGGAAGATACTTTTTAATGTCATCTAGTCCAATATCCCCTGCAATAAGCAGGGACATCTCCAACCGGATTAGGTTGCTCAGAGCCCCGTCCAACCTGACCTTGAATGTTTCCAGGGATGGGGCATCTGCCACCTCTCCAGGCAACCTATTCCAGTGTTTCACTACACTTGTGGTCTTTAAGACCTTGCACTTGGCCTTATTGAACCTCATGTGGTTCACATGGGCTCACTTCTCAAGCTTATCCAGGGCCCTCTGGATCATATCTTGTATCTCAGGCGTGTCAACTGCACCACTCAGCTTGGTGTCATCTGCAAAATTGCTGAGGGCACGCTCAACCCCACTATGTCATTGATAAAGAAAATGAACAGTACTGGGTCCAATATGTAACTCTATAGGACACCACTTGTCATCGATCTCCATGTGGAGCCATTGACCACTACTCTCTGGATGTAACCACCCAGCCAATTCTTCATCCATCAAACATTCCACCCATCAAATCCATACCTCTCCAATTAAGAGAGAAATATGACGTGGCAGACTGTGTCAAAGGCCTTACAGAAGTCCAGATAAGTGACATCCATAGCTCTTCCCTTGTCCAGGGATGGAGTCAATCTATCATAGAAGACCACTAGGTTGGTCAGGTAGGACTTGCCTTTGGTGCAGCCACACTGACTGTCTCAAATCACCTCCCTGCCCTCCATGTGTCTTATCCTAACTTCTCGGAAGATCTGTTCCGTGATCTTCCCAAGCACAGATGTAAGGCTGACAGGTTGGTAATTCCCAGGATCCTTCCTCCTTTCCACCCTTTTTAAAAATGGGTGCAGTGTTTCTCTTTTTCCAGTCACTAGAGACTTCACTTGACTGCAGTGACTTTTCAAATATCATGGAGAGTGGCTCAGTAACCACACCAGCCAATTCCCTCAGAATTCTGGGATGCATCTTGTCAGGTCCTGTAGACTTCTATATGTTCAGGTTCCTCAGGTGGTCATGAACATGATCTGCTCTTATGCTGGGAACGACTTTGCTACCCCAGTCCCCTTATTGCAGTCCACCCACTTGAAAGGTGTGGAAAGAGATGCTGCCAGTGAAGACTGAGGCAAAAATATTTTTGAGTACCTCAGCCTTCTCCTAGTCCATTGTTACCAGTTTTCCACTTGTGTTCATCAGGAGGAATACACTTTCTTTGACCTTCTGTTTCTGGTTGACATACCTGTAGAAGCCCTTACTATTCTTTGCGTACCTTGCAAAGTTCAGCTCTGGCTGCACCTTGGTCCTTCCTGACCCCATCCCTACAAAACCAGGCAGTGTCACTGTACTCTTCCCAGGACACCTGTCCCTGCTTCCACTGCCTGTGCATGTCCTTCTTGCCCTTCAGTTTGACCAGCTGGTCTCAACTCAGCCATGCTGGTCTTGCTCTCCTTTCCTGATTTCTTATATCTGGGGCTCAAGAGCTCTTGTGCTCTTGAGTGAGTGAGGAAAGTGTCCTTAAAGGTCTTCCAGCTGTGTTCTACTCCCTTTTCCCTAAGGGCAGTTTTCCAAGTAACTAATTCCTCGAAGAGCTGGAAGTTTGTTTTCTAAGTAAAGGGCGTCCTGACTTTACTCTTCGCATCTCCCATATCCCTCAGGACTGTAAACTCCACCAGAGCATTATCACTGCAGCCCAGGCTGCCTCCAATCTTGATGCCACCAATTAGCTCACTTACATTGATGATCATCCAGTCAAGTATCTCACCCCCTGTGGTAGCGGTGTCTATTACCTGGCTTAAGAAGTTATCCTTGGTACACTCCAGGAGTCTCTTGGATTGCCTACAGCTCGCTATGCTACTTTTCCAGCAGATGTCAGGGCAGTTGAAGTCCCCCAGCAGAATAAGAGCCTGTGAGCATGATGCCTCCTGTAGCTGGAGTAAGAAGGCTTCATCAATAACTTCCCTTGATTGGGCAGCCTGTAGTGAATGCCAACCACATGGTTCCCTTTGTTGCTTCAGTCTCTAATTCTTACCTATAAGCTTTTAACCCGCTTCTAGCTATTCTTTAGAGACAGCTCTTCACACTCTAATACTTTTCTTGATGTAGAGGGTAACACCTCTGCCTCTCCTTCCTCACCTGCCCCTTCTGAACAGTCTGTAGCCATCAACAGCAGCACTCCAGTCATTGGATTTGTCCCACCAAGTTACAGTAATGGAAACTAGGTTGTAACTTTCTAGCAGCGTAGCAGCTTCCAGCTCCTCCTGTTGTTGCCTGAGCTGTGTGTATTAGTGTAGAGGCACTTCAGCTGGGCTGTCGAACATGTCACCTTCTCAGAGGAACACCCCTTAATTCTTTGAGGTATTTAACTGGTGTTTCCCTCTTAGCTCCTATTACCTCAGGAGCCCTTGACTCATTTCTGTAAGTCTTCAAGTGTGTTGCAGTGTAGCCAGCACATCTCAGAGAAACAGCCTGAAGGCCCCATCCCTCTATCCTTGGTATGTCATGCCCCAGATTGCCATCGGCAAGCCTGATATTTTCCCTTTCCCCCTTTAAGCCTAGTTTAAAGCTCTGTCAATGACCCCCACTAGCTTGTGAGCAAAGACCCTCCTCCCACCTCCCCCATTCAGAAAGGTGAATCTTATCTGATGCTAGAAAGCAGTGTAGGCCATCCCATTATCAAAAAAAAAAAAGGTTGTGTCCATCACACCAGCCACAGAACCATGTATTAATAGACTGGGCTCATCCGTTTCTCTGAATGTCGCTGCCTGAAACTGGAAGGAGAGAGGAAAAAATAACCTATGCTCCAGATTCCCTTGCCAGCCATCCCAAGGCCCTGAAGTCTCTTTTGATTGCCTATCACACATTGCAGCTTCATTACCACCCACGTGGAAAAGCAGTAACAGTCCAAGGACCGTACCCAGCTAGGAAGTTTCCTAGTGATAACCTTAACACAGACCCCAGGGAGGCAGCAGATTTCCCCAAGAGGAGGGTCTGTCTGGCATATTGGACCCTCTGTTCCCTTCAGAAGGGAGTTGCCTACTGCTATAACTTGCCTTTTCTTCCTCATGGAGGTGGTTATGATACTGGGGGCAGGCCCTTCTGACCTCAGCCATAAGTCTGGTGAAGACAGGCCATCACCCACATCATCCATTGACTGGCCTTCCGTATCCAGAGCCTCATACTTGCTGTACAGAGGCACCTTGGAAAGCAGAGTGGGGAAGTCGCCTGCCACCCTGAGTGTGGACTTCCATCCATTCACTCCTCTACTTTGAGCTACTGCCTTCAGCCTGGCTGGGGAGAGAATACAGGATCCCCTTGATCTTGGGGTTTTTCTGGTGGCGGTTCCCATTTCTGTCTCAGTGAGGGCAGAGCATGGTTCCACCAGTCTAGTCTTTCTCAGACTCCCTGAGGCTCCTTAACCTTTCTACTTCATCTCATACCTTTCAATTTCCTTGCATATATATATCTTCATTATATATTCTTCACATCTGCACATGTGATCTGTCAAGTCCACTTTGTCTTTTTTTCTTCTGGGGATATTTCTCTTCTGGGGATATTTTTCTTCTAAGCAATAGAAAAAAGTTAATTTTCATTTTAAAACAATAAACAACATAATGTAGCTCATTTCATCAAACAGATGTAGCTTGTCATTGCTAAGGCTGTAAAACTCCAACATAGGTTCTGTATTGCTAACTTAATATAATTCACAAGATTGTATTGATGAGGTTTTTAAAACGGGGACACAACATTCCCCAAAATATATTTAATACAGCTCAGGGAAGGACACTTTTGTTAAAAATTTGCTATTGCAATTTTAAATTTCAGTAAATACACCAATAAACATCCTCTGGTTGGAAACTGGGATTTCAGACCAGTGCATTACAGAGACTCCGAGGCTTAAAGCACAAAGAGTCTGTGGAACAAAAATTATTAGGGGAAGAAATTAGAGCCTAAGTACTCAGACAAAAGCCTACAAAATTAATAATGGGAATAGAGGTAGACATCTGTGCCTAAAGAAAAATGCTGGACACTAGGAAAGGCAGTATGTTTAGCACCTGGAGGCAGTGGATTCAACACTGTCAAAAAAGTAATGTATTGGACTACAAAATTATGCTGAACTCATGCAGGTGTTTTAGCCACCATGAGTGTGTAAACACTGGACCTGTATCTAAAAGCAATTTTTTTGAAAAATGGATAAAGTTAAAACTATGTCACAACACTGTATACTAAAGACTGGGAGGCTGAGAACCTCTGTAGACAAATTTGTACATACAGCAAGAAATGTAAGAAGAGGGGAGGGGAAAGGAAGGATGCAAACATATAAAAAAGTCAATTAGGAAACAGTAGCAAGTACAGAGGAAAACTGAAAAGTACAATTCAAAACAAAATATTTGAGGCTTGGTTAAGTGGATACCCTGGGAACTCCATTCTCACTAAGGCTGTTCATCACAAAAAAAGGAATTCCAATCTTTAGCCTCTTTCTACAGTTAATTGCTGGAAATATATGGTATATTTCACTGACAGAACCACTCACACATTTTTACCACTACTTTTTGGCAACCAGCTGCACCCAACAAATATTTATCCACATCATAATCAAAGTCCTTTCTGAAACCCTTCTTGCAGAACTTAATGTTACGCATGCTCCATTTGACCAGTCATTTTCTAAAGGCAGTCCAGCAAAAGTCCTTTTTTCTTCTCACAATGTGGATTAATTAAAATTGTTAGTTCACTTGAAAAGAAAAAACAGAGAAAAAGATAAGTAAAATGATACCCTGAACTTAATCACTGGAATGAACCATAAACAATGGAAGCAAGCTCAGGAGACAAGTAGTTTGATATTTGGAGTTGCTAGTGCAGCTCTTAACATGCAGATTTTCAGAAATTGTTCTGTCCTTTGAAGCACTTTCTCAGCATGAATTTATTCAAAGCAGTCTTTGCTGAAAATCTGGAATTGTTTACAGAGCTCATTCTGTAAAGCATAATGAATGTAGCATGAAATGGCTTGAGCTGCTATTACCGTAGCAGAGACTTCCAAGTAGCATATGTTACAGAGTACTACAGTACTATGTACTACATTAACTATGAACAAACAAAGCAAACCTTACCATAGGGACAGCTGCAACCACACTTGGAACTGTTTAACCTAAAACTGCTATCTAAACAAAGAATATTTGGGCAATACAAAATTTCTTTGCAAATAAACTTCTCCAGGACAAAATGTATTCTTGTTCAAGTCAATGTGGTATTTGTGCCATGCCTCCTCTACATGCTAGCAGGGAAGAGATCTCCTAGGAACTTTCAAGATAATTTGGGCTCCTAAGACATACATGCACTTCCAAGAAATATATTTTCCCTTCTATTTCCGGTTGAAAAATATTTTAATTACTTTCTATGGATATTTATAAGGAATTACTTTCCCTAAAATAAAAGTTTTCCCTCTTTGAATTCCAAGAGTAGTGACAACACCAAGCTCAATCCCATGTAAAACAACATTAGTTGCATTTGCAGCTCAGAGGAATTTACCAGATATCAATTATTGTATTTCAGTAGGTCATGGGCTGGGAATGGTGGGAGTTTGTCTGTCTATATATGCTGTTCATCAGAACTAGAACTTCCTAGTCTTGCAACTGAAATGTACTATTGCTTAATTTATGCTATGTGAACTTCATTTTCAAAAGGAAAAATAATTGTGACTTTAATTGGAATAATCAAAAAGATATATAGGTATGTTGCAGACCTTAAAATCTCAGTAAATAAAGGTCAACAAAGTAGAAAAATAAAAGTTTACAACCTATAACCCATCAATCTTTGCTGGACTCTTTACAAAAATGTCATGTGGAGAAGCAGATAAATGTGTTTAGAAACACAGAGAGCTACAAACAGCCTATCTATTTATTTTCTTTTCAAATTGCAGAAACACCTATATATTAGTACTTTGGATGACTGGAGCTCAATTAAAAGATAAAAATCACAAAAAATCAAAACCCAAAAAATAATAATCATATTATAGTAAGATTATTCTATCAGGTAAGACAAAACATCAAAGCAAAGCAGCAGAGGGAACAAATTCCCCAATCCATTTTAGAGCAACATTCTCCTGCTGCTATTACCCTCCCATGATAGATGAGAAAATAAGGTATGTTCACAGGCAGCACCCTAATATTTGGACTAAAGTGGAATTATCTACTGATTAGATTTTTTCTAATTCTTTAAGAATTGTTGATTAGGACTATGAATTTTCTTCAATTTGTTTGTGTTTTCTTTTGAACCATGTTGACTATTGAAAAAATGGTCTTTAAATGTTGGTAAATATTTATTCTGTCAAATAATATTCAGCCTATTTCCAACTCAGCTTCTGCCGGTAGAGCTCCTGAGATCCACAACCTATTTGTAAAAAAGTGTCTCTGTTGTGATGACTTGCACAATCCCACTTTATCTGTCTACCTCTATAGTTCTTGTCTGTTTCTGTGAAGCATTTAGCATCAAATACAATACATGCCTCTGAAACAACAGCTAGAACAATAACAGGTTAATGATTCAGTTCACTGTTGCAAGTAGTCTTTGTGCTTTGCATCTTTCTAAGACTATTCCCATTTCAGGTATAGCTACCCAGTTTGCTGCTGCAGTAACAGATGTATGAGCAGGAGTATTTTGGTTTATGCCTTGTCACTGTTTGTTTCTATTTTAAATTCTGTTATTGTGCTGCTTTTAGTTTAAGCAAGCAAGAAGACACTGCTCCTGTTTCAACAAATTTTTGGTCTAAGGCTCTGTTTCAGCAAGGTGGAAAAACATCTGCTTAATTTAGAGAATAAATAATAATTAATAAGTTCATATAGAACTGAAGAAGAGAAGAAACAAGAAAATAGACAGTGTGATAAAAACATACACTGCAGCCCTATGCCACTGCAACAGAAGGTCATGAACAAGAAACATTCAGTCTACAACCTACTTAAGCCAGAGCATGGGAGGTTAGAACTACATCATTTTTCAGACCTTAACAATTGCTTCTAGCTTACAAAACTTGAGAAGAGTGTTCTCTAATACTCTCCAGTTGGTTAGGTCACCCTGCAATACCCAGACTTATGATAAACTGATCATATGCCTGTGTGGGTACACCAATATTATGTACTTTTCCCTAAAACAGCTAAGAAACTCATTCATTCCATTTTTCATCACAATGCAACACTGAACATATGTCTTTCGTGCATTTTATGCTGGTAACCTTGTGTCTGTTCTGCTCTCGTCACTGGTAATCTATAGAATATTGTGAAACAATCAAAGAAGTCAGTCTGCATTTTCAAAATGTTTGATGTTTCCAGGCCAGAAAGAGCATTTAAAGCTCTACCCTAAAAAGCACAGTCAATAGTTTTATTTCTTAGGCATAAGAGTCTATTGGGTATCACAGATTTATTACTGAAAAGCTCATACATACAGGAAATAAAGAGTTTTCTCTGCAGGAAAATCAATAATACTTCTTCTTCCTCCCATAAAAAAGAGGACAAAAAAGATTTTTTTCTGCAAGTTTGAGAATGATTTCATTTATCTGTTGTAATGGAGAAATATATATATTATTGTATGTATTATAAACACACAATCAACATCCATTCTCCTCAGAAAAAAAATAGCTCAGTCCTGAAGAGCCCTGTAATTTCAGAAATCTGTAGCCCTTTCTGAGAGCTAAGGACTGCATAACCTCAGCAATCACTGGATGATCAGTCATTTGTTCACTGGGAATTGTTAAAGAACCTTTAATAACATTAAATACATTTAAGCATATTTCAGAGTTGATGTCTAAATAAATAATGACTAAATTAAAAAGTAAATGACTCAAGACTGTAGTACTGAAGTAAACTTTCAACTATAGAAAATATCCTTTACAAAAAAGGGATGTTCATATCACCCCATATATAGCCAGAGAAGCTGCTTTCTATCGTCAATGGAGACACAGAACCACCTGAAGAGAGAGGCCAGAGAGAGAGCACCTGAGCTATCTCCTGCTGGGGATCTTTCTAGAGAAACCTCTCTCTTCAACTTGAAAAGCAGTCTTGTGAATCTAGCCAGCTAATTTAACTAGCGTAGATTGGTATCTAAAGTTGAGGAATGCAAATATTCCCTTAAATCCTGTATTAACAATTAAATTAAACTGTGTTATCAGAGCCTGACATGAAGGCAATATGCTGTAACTGTTTGTTCAATTTTTCTTTCCATAAAAGAGTGTATTTTATTACAAACACTGTAAAAAATAGTGAAAAAAATCTTCCATCAGTTGACATCCTAGCTTTAAAATTATGTATTTTTCACCAGAAAAAAAAAAAGTAACAGACTAATGGATTTTTACTTATGTTGGCCCACAATGAAAGATGCCCCTTAAAAACAGTTTTTATCCCCATAATTCAGCCTTTCTCTTTGAATGTTTCCTTTAAAGTATTTTTGTATTCTTTTCTCCAACTCTCTTCTTCATATATTTTTCTTTACGGCATACACTTTCATTCCATTTGCGAAATGTTTTCTGTCTCTTGGTTTTCTTCAGCCTAGCATGCTGTTGAAAGACCTTTGTCAACCAAACTGGGAGACTCCCTGTTCAGCTTGTTTTTCACCACAGGATAGTATTATCTGTTTTCCCCAAAACTCAGAAATGATTTAGTGTTTTATATATTTTCAGTTTATCTGTGTTCACTCTTCTTCTCTTGTCAGTGCCTTCAATCCAGTGTGTTCACAATTTTAGAGATAGAAGATTTAATCAGTTATATTACTTGCACAAATCTCCTTTTTCATCATCGTTGTCATTACTGAGGTTAATGAACTCTGTCCCTTGAAGATTTTTTTTTTTTCCTGAAAAGATATTTTCTTCCAGGCTATTTTATATTTTTTCTGCATTTGTTCTGTGCACTGGCAGAAAGGCTCCTGAATTCACTGCCTAAAAGTAGCCATGGGATCCCACCAAAGACAACTAGGTCTACAGTAGTATCAACACACAGTAACACACATTTTCACCCTTGGAAAGCCCAACCGCCAGCTCAGGCCAACAGCTATGTGAAGGTTTCATTCCTCATGGTGTGACTACACAGCAAACATCTACAAGTATAGGTTACGTTCAATGCTAGAATTGCAATCTTAGCCCAACTTTAGTATGCTTTTCGGAGAGAAATACAAAGTTGTGGCACTTTTTTTTTTTAACCGAAGATGTGCTCCTAACCATATTTCCCACAATTTCTGTTCCGCTCTATCCCAATCAGGGTTTATTTGTTGGGTTTTTTTCCCACTCCAGTCTTTGATTAAACATCCCAAGCAGCCAGTGTTAGAAAAGGTGGAGGGTAACATGAATTTGTTCAAGAAAACATTTATAGGTTCTGCTATTTTGGACTCCCAAAGCACACATATTTTACTCTACAATTATATGTACTACTTGTTTTTATTATAACTGAGTATATGTGTGAGAAAGGGACAGATGTATTTTCCCCACGTTCTTGAACAGATTTTAAATGAGCAAGTTTATCATTAGCCATACTCAGTCTGTTCTGAGACACATCTTTTCTACCAGCTACAGCTAGAAGATAAGTCTTGAAGACTGCAACAGAATTCGCTTTTTCAATTTAAAATAGAAAGCATTCAGTAATGGAGCTAGATTGTTCTTTTGTAGGGGAAGAGTAATACAAGTAAAATAAATAAAAAAATACTATCAGTAAAATATTAGATTCTAAATACTCCCTGTCAAACCTCTTTTGCTTTCTAAAGCTGTATACTGATTAATACTATGTATACTAGTGAAAAGAATGCATCTAGAAGAAATAGGCTATTTAGACTCAGATTTGTATCATAACTTTTTTTAATGTTCTAAATGCTCAGACATCAGACAGATGTAGGGACTGAAAGATCAATGCTGATCTTTCTGTTCCATTATCTGTGGACAGAACAAGTGGCAGCACATATAAAATGAAGTCTTCCTGGAATACCACCAGTGCAATGTCATGTATACTAACTCTCTGCAAGTACAGTTCTTTTTTTCAGCTAAGCACAGATGTGACATTTGTGTGTGTACCTCCTTTGACTGGACAGAGAAACATTTTTATTTCATTTTTGGGCATAGTTCACATTATTTACCAAATGGATCACCTACCTTTAAAAATATCATTATTCTAGTTCCATAATAGCAGGACGACTCTTTATGTATTCAAGCTTGATTAAACTGAGTTGAAGAGACAAGGATTAAATCAGATTGTCAATGGAAACTCCCGAAAATTATTAATTTTATAGACATCCTTACACAGGTTATGTCCTGGGGCTTTATTATAAAGAACAGTGAGTTCTTTAAAATGAAGAAGAAAATGAGAGGAAAGAAGTATTTAGTTAGCTATATATGTCTGGATTATTTCCCTAAAAAAAAAAATTATTACAAAAATAATTAAATAGTTGTCCCTTGTTCACAGAGGTGATCTAATATCTCAAGCACAAAAGAACATTCATCTCACATCAGAAGAAAAACAGCACTACATTTTCCTGTGATACAGTGTAAAAACTTTTAAATATTCACTTAAAAAAATTCTGTGTAAAAGTTACCATCTATACTTTGTCTGTGGACTGTTTCCTTTATTTTTCTCCATCTTCATATCCAGCTTTATTTATGGGATTTGCTTATCTTCAAACTGTAATGACTACCTTCATGTATTGATTATTATTTTGCATGTTGTCCACCATCATTTGCAACCTTATACAATTTCACTTGTGTTTGAAAACACATGTAACAAGCAGGAAAATATGTATTTAAAAAAAAAAATCCACTTATTGCCCAAAAATAACAATATTATCTATGTAGCCCTATTTATTGTCACTATTGTACATTTACAATTTGAATTCAACCTCAGCATCAGAAATACGGAATTTTCCAGCCTCTCGAGAAGAAAAAAGTTGCATAGTTAGAATATTATGACATGCCACCACAACCAAAATCGTCCATGAGCTAGCACTACGTTGTGTTTTTCAGAACATCTCCCACATAATATCAGAACAGCAGATTTCTGTACCTTTAAAAATCTATGTAGAAAAGAAAATCGGTATGGTAAGAATGTTTTTTGTCTATCATTAGCCAAAATTTTTGCATTCCTTGTCTTGAAATTGCACTTTCTGACACTTAAGATATGTATCCAAAATCGGGTAGTTAATTTAAGTAATTTTGTCTTTTTCTCTCAATGTACAAGGTCATTAATTGCTATTGGGACCTTCATAAACCCTAGTCTGCTGATGGGGTGAGAACTCTATTGTTAAATGTATTATGGCAGGGCTGTCTTCGGAGATTGCCTGCTTGATTGCTTTGTAAAGGCCCAATGGCACACAGCAATTAAAATCCATAGACCTTTATAACCCTACTGATGTTTTATGGGCCTTTTTGTGTCCTTCGGTGTGGTTTACCATTTGTGTGTCTCCCAGTGGATCTTCTTTTCAGAACTCAAAGTGGAATTTTTTTTCCGGAATGATAAAGCTAGTTATACATCATGCAAAAGGTTAATGACTATTTTCAAAAAGAGCATATGTTTAATGTCATAGGGTGAAAGTTATAGTAAAGAACAATTGCCATTTTCTCATTCTCAAAATACTTAGATACTACTATGGCTTATGTACAGTCCATTGAATTGGTAAGTCACTGGATGATTTAAAACTATTCGATTTATTTTTAAATATAAGTTTAACTTCTTAAGTAGAACTACATCATTGGACAGTTTGCCTGTATGTATCTGTATCCATATGGAATGAGAAAATGTCAACTCCAGAGTGTGATACCCAACACCTGCTACCATGAAAATGACCCTTCAGGTGAGGCACTGAGAGGATCCCACTTAAAGCAGTACACAGAACCAATACACAGTGGTGGCCCCATGAATGTGTTGCATTCTCAGAAGTTATATAGCTTCATATTGCCTCATTTAAATGTTTTCCCTTGGTGTCTTTTAACAGTAGACTAACCAAGTAACAGAAAACAACCATCTCGTGAATGAGAACCATCTTTTTGGCATGCCTGTGGTTTCATGGAGACAAAAGGTCCTTTCAATAATGCTGGAAATCTTTGCAGCTATAATAATCTTAACTACTACTGATCTTCACATTAAAAAATTTAGCTATTTTTGTGATTTCTCATGAGATATTTCCATCATGTTTTCAGGGAGGGGAGAATTGACTTGTAAAATTCAGTATGGAATAGCCATTAATTAAGGTAGCACCTGTGACTTAATGGGATGGAAAATGCCTGCCATTAAAGGGAAAGAATTAAAAATTTCCTGGAGATCTCATAAAACGTTTTTTTTTTTAAATTCATTTCCATATGTGACGAGAATAAGTGCCTTCAGAAAACTAAATTACTCAACAATTTTAATTCTAAAGCAACATAGAGACAAAGACTGGTAGAACGGTAGAAAAAGAGGTAAAGATAGAAAAGGAAACAAAGCAGCCATGAATTTATTTTAAATAGGCCTTTTGAAAACACAGTAATTCACAACTGTTATGAATTACCAAAGACAAATAGGTTTTAGAACCTAGCAAATGGGAAAAATCTATTTATATGTATTTCTATCGAGACAAAGGAATATTTAAATATGAGTTACCTATGACTTGTTGATTTCCACATCACTTTCATAATTTTCAAATCTAAATGTAGTTTTCATTTTGTTGTCAATGCCAGTCACTCTAGCCACTGTGGACCCCAAATGCTCTCAAGTATCTTCATTCTACCTTATTGTAAATTGGAGAGGATTTGGTGGCGAAAGTAGACCTTCAGAGTTTCTCGGCAAAATTGCTCAAGTCCAGTGTTATCATAATTAAAGACACTGGGTTTGAAAGACATAGCTGTAATCCAAAATTGGTTTGCAAAACTTCTATTATTACCAGTGGTAAGCAAGATACTGATTGTCAAAGGCTAAGGAATATGTAAACCTGTGATAGGGAAGGAGGGAATATCCTTTTGCTTACACTAATTGTGTTTCATATGGAAATTAGGAGGACACAATGAATAAGGAACTTCACAATGCCAAAGTAACAAAGCCACTTTGTGACTTGGTCATCACAGCTGAAGGTCCTCAAACAACTCAACAGTTAGTTATTTGTACCCAGTTTATCTAAATACGTATTTGATCTTCTCATGTCATGACCCACAGCATGCAGTGAGGTATCGTGGTCTCCTTGGCTTTTTAGCTGCCATTACTCAGGGCTGTTTGATTATTAAGAGTGCCGACTGCCATAGAATGTATTTTGTAGTCATGGATTACTCTCACTTTAGCAAAGAACAGCAGTGCGGGGTCTACCCTCACAGCAGGAAATCTTTCTTTGTAGGATCCAATTTCCACCCCTTGTTCGACTTATGATAATTGGGACCACATCTGTGAAGAAAATCTGTTGACCCTCAAAATAGCGTTTGTTTTGGCCCTAACAGTTTTCATTATTTAGGCTTTGTCTCTGAGGTTTGAGACAGAGATTAGAGTCCTTGGTCAGTGTTTTGGTAAGGAAGATTAAGCAGGCGATCTAACAGCATATTTCATCATAGCTAAGATCCTAATATGTGTCTGAAATGAGAGGGCTGAGCGTCATTATGCAGATAATTAACTGGATCTGAATCTGATTTCTGGCAAAAATAATCTGTTTTTTTTTACTTTCTTCTCATCCCTCTTTCCTTTTTATAGAATGATACCTGCAAGTTTTTTCTCCCATCATTTTGTTTGTTTGTTTATTTATAAAAAAGTTGAATTTATACATTAAAAAAAAATGCAAGACTTCATATTTGCTGTGATGAGGAATACAAGGCAAATTTGGGACACTGGTATTTTTCACTAAATGATAACCACACCAGCTGTTCTTCTAAAATATTACAACTGCTTTTCTGACAGATTAGTATCTCTTTCTTCTTGTTGATTTTCTTGAGTGTTTTCTGTGTTGTTCTCAAGCATTTTTTTTCCCTTTTTTTCTTCTCTGTGTATCTAGCTCTTCATTTAGTGTAAACAGCAAAGCTAATTTGAAAGCAACAATGCTCTAATGTTTTATTCTAGGTGAGAGTATGATTCTCAGAAATGCAGTCAATCTTTTCTCTATTTGTGAATAAAAGACCAAAACATAAATCTAAAGAAAATATCCATAATATTCACTTATCTTTCAGGTTTAAAGATGTTCTCATCGCTACATGACTCAGAATGCTTATGTAACAAATTACAATACTTATTGTAATTTGCAACACATACCTTCACCTATAATGTATGGAATCATGCGTTCCTCCTTCACTTGTTGCAGATTAAAATACTGCTGATCAGAAAGGTTTTAAACTATGTTTTCTAGAGAACACAGATTACTTCACAGTAGAGCACAGGAATGAGTTAATGAACTAGTGCACCAGGTACCTCTGAGTCATATGAATTTAGAGAACAACTGTGAAAAAAGATTTTCTATCTCTTGGAAAGCAAGGCATTAATGGTACTTATTGTGTGCCCTGTCCTCAATATACCACTTTGCCTCTCAGATATAACATGAATATACTGACATAAAGCATGTCTAGTGTCTCACTTAGGGGTCTAACTACCACAATTCAAATGGAATAGAATAACTTTGCTTTCAATAGAAATAGAGTTCTGGATAGTAGTTACAGCAGCATATCACGGTAGATAAGATCAAGCAGTAGTCTCCTCAATGTCATTTTCTTAGGTGGATCAAGAAGCTGAACCTTTTAAGCAGAACATTTCCTGAAGACCTCAGTACTATGAAGATTGTTTTTGGAGAGGTGTTATATCTGCAGATATGTGAGCAGTGTTCCCTGAGTCCAGAAACACGTAGCATGAACTTCGAACTCTGGTTACTCTTGTGCTACAGTGGTGACAGGGTTTAATTGGACCTCTGTGCTTCAATTTTGAAACTGTTGAAGAAAAGCAATTGAAGTACTTCTGCAGATGTTTCTTCCTGGTAATGAGAGGAACCTGGCTGGTCTAGTTTTAAGTAAAATAGCTGAATTAAAAGCTAAATTAAGGCTTTCTGACATGGATGATCAGTGATTGCAAGCCAAAGTCTTGAAATTAGTTGACATTTCATATGGCAAGGCAAATAGATTCAGTGAAGCGACTGAGCTGTCCATTGAGGTCCTCTCCACCATGACATTCATTCATGAGAAGTAACTCATCAGAGACACTTTGATGAAATCAGTTAAGACATTGTGGGAAAGTATCCTTTTGGGGAAAATGTATCCACTTTGAAAGATCTGAAGGTTGGTGTTATTGAGAGATTCTGAGGGTACTGGGAACTAGACACAAAAGAAAACTCTGTTTGGTAGCTGAAATCTAAGAAAGGATAATTTTCTGACCTGATAAACAAAAAATGATAGGTTTTGTTGCACAGCTGTGAGGCAGAGGTGAAATATCTGCCATATAAAATGCCATTAAGCTAACTACAAGAAACATGAGTTGAGAGTAGCAATTCTTTCAATTGTTTCCAAGTAAGCGTTTTCTAACATTTAAAGACTCTAATGATGAAAGCTGTGCAAAGATATATCAAGCAGGACAATACTTACATTACATCTACATTCACAAAACTTCAATGAAAGTGTACATTTTACAAAGCCCAACAAGCTACCAGGTTTGTCTCCTGCATGCATGCCTGTTCACTGCATTCACTCAGATATACAAGGGATACAAACATGAATTTACAAAATTAGGATCTAGTTTCTTATTCTTTTCAGTGTTGATGTCCTTCGATAAGTATCACATGTATAGTTCATAATAGTCTGAAACAGGCTTCATTGCATTTATTTTTGTTATACATTGTACTGCATTAGTGTTTACACAAATGACCCATGTTGTCAGTAGTCAGCAATCATAAAATGTTTCACAACAAATTGTGAACAGAGTTAGTTTAATATTTTGTATAATTTTTTATTTACTTATGGAGACTTTCAATGAGATGAGATCAGACAAACAAAGTGAGAAAAGTCTAAACTAATGTCTATAAGTTTTATTTTTAATTTCAAAACAATAGTTTTATATGAAATGTTAAATTTCTTTTAAGCCACAAACTAAAATGAAGTGACATTTTAAGATACCATGCAATTTTTTCTTTAGACTGACTTTTTGTCTTTGAAACATCCTAAAAAAAGGATTATTTTTCAGAGTTATTATTTTAACAAGCATATATACACATACACAAATATATTTCCACCTTTCTTGAAATACTAGTTGGCTGTGAAACTTTTCCACATTAATTATTCTGCTCCATAAAATATACAGGTTAGGGGACAGGGCTAAAACACTTCGGTGTATTTAACTCTTCCATTTCCAAACTCTTGTAATAATGTTAACCATGTAATGATTTTCCTTCATGCCCTCTTTCACTTTTTTCATATACTGTCTCGTTTTTCCTAAGCTATTGAAGACTTAAATCAGATAACTTTGTTAGTCTCACAGTGCGCCTGTTAGATCATCACTGTACCACAATATCTTCTTTCCTCTTTGCCATGCAACATCTGTTGATCCACCAAAACCTATCCTTCAGACTTTGCCACTGGAAAGCGCCCAACATGGCTAAACAGCTGAACAGCAGAGGGCTCTACAGCATGGTGCTTTTCCACAGCAGGAAATATCCAGCCTATGCTCTACTTTCAGATCTCATATTACACAGTTCTTATAGTGAACTGTAAGAGGGGAGAGATGTTGCTGTTAGGATTCACGATTAATGGAAATATAATACAGCCAAACCCTTTTGGTCCTAAATATGTGATTTTTTTTCTAACCTAACAAACAGCATTTACAATGCTGAGATGAGAGAAAGTTGCAAGGCTGCTCTTTGGATTCATGACAGTTCTAGTTGCATGTAAGAATTATGTGAAGACTTTTATGTCTCACAGGTGTACACCCACAGATAACATATTCCAGTGGGCATTTAATTGGTAGACCCGAAAAACAACTTCAGCTAATTCTTTCCTCTTTTTCCTCCATTGTAGACTCACTCATCTTTCAAATGCAGTGAAAACTAAAACCACTTTAGTGCATATTTCTAGCACACAGTGATGAATATGGAAAATTATCTGTTCCTAAAAAACAAATACTTAAGAATGCTAAACATATTTAGGTAACTCTGCAATATTGCGAACTGAGAACCTAAACTTAGTGTCAGTATTTCTTGTTAAAGTTGTCTTTCAGATAAGCCTGAGGCTGTCTAAGCCATGAGGCCCATGTCTAGATAGACATGGGCATATATAATCACCATAAACACAGCAAATCTTGGCAAGTCTTCCTATCCAGAAGAGAAACAAGGTAAAGTTAAAAAGGTCCTAGAGTAGTCTCATGTCAATAACAAAAATAAATAAATAAATAAATAAATACACCTGTCACCATTTGTTCAAGAGGTGCGCAATTCACTACCAACAACAAAGTAAAAATATTCCTTATAAAATGGTGGCTGAGAGATATTTCTGTTTTGCGTTGTACTTTGAGAATAATTCAGGTTTGCAGTCCAGTGGACCAATACGTAGAGAAGGTGAGTGCTTCAACCATGAACGTGAACAGTAGATAGGACTTTTTACCATATAAACAGAGGTATGCTCAAGGTCCCACCCTAAATGTTTAATAAAATAGTGTGACATATAACCACAGCTACATAATAGATTTCATTATTGTGGTGATTTATCAGTAAGCGTATGTTATTCACTACTGACAACACTGTCAGCTTCAGGCACACAATGAATAATAATATTATCAAAAAGGTTAAAGTCCTGTGATCCAGGTGCCGGGAAACAGATGGGTAGACTTTAAGAGACTTAAACACAAGAGTTCATGGGTTTGTATATGCAGAAGAATCTACAGGTCCTATGAGTGCACAAACACCATATGCATGTATGCTTGCTTTTGCATTACCAGATAGCAAGCCTTAAAGAAAGGTAAAGAAAAATGCTGGAAACCATAGCACTGACATTTTTAGAGAAAGACGGAAATCTCTCATTTCCTTTTACGTGGGATGAAGTGTACTCCATGAAATAGGAGCTCTCGTGAGAAAGACATGTACAGTTGTTACAGAAGCAGCTGTGATTTGAGATGCTACCACTTTACAGCATAAGATATTGTCCCCTGTGCTTTTGCTTCTGGGGGTCAAACTGATGTGACCTCTTCATCTGCATAAGAGCAAAGTCAGTCTGTGTAGGCTAAGCAACTACTAAACACTATCTAAAATGAAATATCTGACATCCTTGATTTGAAAAAGGAGCATTTACATGGTCCTCCAGGCTCTCTTTGAAGGCAGAGGTACAAACTGCAGGAGGGATGCAACATTAACAACTGAATTGGGGTCAGTAATATCTCTAATCATCATAACCATACCTACAGGGATTGTGTGGCCATAGCCTTAGCTGATGCTCCACTTAAAATCATTCCAGATGCATTGGCATGAACCTTGACTGATGCTTTCATTAAGTGATGATTATATCAAAATACTCCCTTTCAGTCCATCACAGCCATGAGATATGGGCATGTAGGAAAACAGAATAGTTACTAGCATTACAGGTAGGTTAAGACAGTGGGATTTCTGAATAGGAAAGGCTTGGTAGCAGCAACAAAAATTTCTAGATGTGAGAATGGTCAGAGGACCACAAGGAACAGGCAATTTTCAAGAGCATTTAAGTTGGCTGACACAAAGGTTGTGCATGTTGTGCGAAGGAAGGCTGCTTGTATGTGTGCAAACTAAAATCTATCAGTGTGTCTAATTCACAATTATCTGCCTCAGCCATTTATAAAGCCTTGCTGGAAAGAGTGGATGAATCACTTCTTCCAATAGAATATATACTTGTTATTTTCTCTTGGTTCAAGAACAGCCAAATGTCACTTGTTCCTACCAGGAAAAAGAAAAAAAAAGGAAAAAAAAAAGGAAAAAAGGAAATAATATATGGAACGTTCCCAAATATGTGAAAAATCAACAGAAGAGGAAAATATTTTAAAAGTTACAAATGGCAGAATACAAAGGTTTAAAAGGAAACAACAGTAGTATGTCATATTAACAAGCTATTCCTTATTGCAAGTACAATGAAAATAGGGAATGGTTAAACATGAATTACCTGGGACTTACCGGATGCCAAGAAGGATGTAGACCCATAGAATACCACCTATGCTGTGTTTATGATTGTATCTGTTTCAACTTAGGGCTTTTTAGAAGAAGATTTTATGGCTTTTGCAACTTCTGACTGACTGACCAACTAGAGACATTTAAATTTACTATGGTGATGTAAGTGGGTTTTTTTGAATCATTTAGATTTTAAGGGAAATTTGACAGCAGCCTTCTACAAAGGTTTTCCATTTGCTCTTTTTTCCATTAATTTGCATTTAACTATAGTTCACTGCTTTGAAAAGTTGTAAAAACACAGCTGCACAAAGTCCATCATTCAGAAAGTTCTACCTACCGAGAAAAGTAATATAGAAATATATCTATATTCTAAAGCACTCTTTAGAAACCACCAGGATTAAAACAGACTGCCATTCAAGATTCTCCAGAAAACTCTACTCTTTACACTGAAGCAGTTCTTACCTCCTAGACATTTCTTCATAACTGGCATGCCTTGAACCTTGACTTGAACTTTTCATTGTGAAGCCTGTGGTGTTATTTTTGGTAGTGCACACTGTATTTCCATTTACTGCTTCATAGCACTAATATTGCACATTCTAATTTTAGCTTCTATTTGCTTCAATCATTATCACCAAAACATAAATGTATTTTTTATGAAGGCAAGGAAAAAAATGTTTGATGAGTGAATAAAAGAAAGGAATATAAAGTGAAATTATGATGCTTCAGGCATAATTTTTTGTTTGGTTTATGTTGACTGTTTGTGTGTTTTCCAGGAAATGGAGGAAGGTTCAGGAAAATAATTTTCCTCTTTTTATTTTCTTAGAAGAGTTGTGGATTGAATAACATGTATGTCACAGTACAATATCCTATATTTCCATGCAACACCTATGGGGATCTCTCCTAGAATACTAAAACACATGTTTTGCTAGGACTGAGGGGATTAATCATGATAGTGTAAAGCTGAGCAATTTTCAGTTTATATGAAAATAAAAAATGCCTCATTAGGAATTCTGGACTTCCTTTCTTTTCCCAGCTTTCAGCTACACCTCAGCAGGAAATTTACAGTGCTGTCGAAAGTTTCTGGTGACAAAGTCTCCCCTCTCCTGTGGAAGAATCTTAAGTGGCTGACTGATACCTAGAGCTGTCAACAGCCCTGCATAACTGGATCTTAGTGTTACATGGAAGACTAAGTTATATTTCTGGAAAATTTAGTCTTGCAAATCTTATTCAGGAATCAAGATAAGGTTTCTTACTCTGTGTTCTGCACTTTCTAGAACAGTTTTCAGACTTAAATATTAGGATGTAAACCCCTTGGGTAACTACATAAAGAATTAGTGATGGGAAATGAAGTTCATTGAAACTGTACCACCATGTGAGTAGTTTTGAGTAGATCTGAAAAACAAAAAAAACCCCAATCTCTTGTGGACCACAAAAATAAGGATTAATTTCCTTTGTGTCATTCAAATAGGTTCCCCAACTTGGCTGATTTCCACCTCAGTCATCCTCCTGGGAGTCAGGAAATTATTGCAGTGACCACTTTGTAATACAGGACCCATGCAGTGGTTTTATCTGGCAGGTTCCATTTTACAATTATATTTCTTTCTGTGGCTAGTGAACAACAATAATTTCTGTAAGGATAAGAACTATGTTGAAATTCTTAAATATGCAGTACCTCCTTTGTCCCCTCCCCCTGCTCTTGAAATTTCTAGCTATAGTTAAATGTTTGCAAAACAGGTGGTGTAAGTATTTCCTCATCCTTACATGGAGACAACACACCCAGAATGTGTTCTGTGTCATGTCAGCCTTCATGACTGCGATGACAGCTGTGAGTTGTGTATGAAAAAAATGTATTATTAGTTTTAGTTATTAACATATCCATGCTTAGCATTAATAATATTGATTATTTAAGGCTAAAGAATAAATTCTAGACACAGGTGCTGCTCTGTTACAGTGGATCCTTAAACTCCTGTTGGGTGCAACCAGCTCAAGCCAGACATTTCTGATGATGAGGGTATTATGCATGTGCTGTTGTCCCTGTGCCCTTCTCTCCCCCTGTATTGAGTCTGGCTGAGATGCAGTCAGTTTTCCCCATAGCAACCCTTATAGCGGTATGCTTTATTTTGGTAGCTAGAAAGGTGTTGATAAAGCACCAGTGTTTTGGCTACTGCTGAGCAGTGCTCACACAACACCAAGGCTGTCTCTTCTAACATTCCCCCCCATCAGTAGGCTGGGGATGTGCAAGATCTTGGGAGAGGACATAGCCAGGACCACTGACCAAAACCAACCAAAGGGATATTCCATACCATATGATGTCTGCTCAGTAATAAAAGAAAAGGGTGGGTAGGGTGGGGCATTCAGAGCAACCCCTACACGTACATAAGCCCCACTTCCCAGGAAGTGGCTGGACACCACCTGCTGATGGGAAGTAGAGAACAATATTTTTTTTTTTCCTTTGCTTCTGCATGTGGCCTTACTTTTCCTCTATTAAACTGCCTTTATCTTGACCTGTGAGCTTTTTCCATCTTATTTTCTCCCCCTCTCCAGCGGGCTGAAGAGGGGAGAGGTAAAGTAGCTTGGTGGGCACCTGGCATCCAACCAAGGTCAACCCACCACACTCCCCCAGTTTTAAGGGTTGGTGCTTTAAACAACAGCTGCTCCTGGGTGTACCCAGGGCTCTGCACAGTCACTGCCACATCTCTCCATTACTGGTCCCGTCCAACAGAAAGGCAGAGGCTAGATTTTTCTTGCTTGCTTTTTTGCACTACTTTGAAATAGCTCAAATACCACTATTTTTTAAAATTTACATCATTTAGATAGGGTCAGCTTGCATTTCTTTTGTAGTAAAGGAGTGCATTTCTGGCTTCCATGTCTTTCCGCTCAACCTGCCTAGCTACTTACTGATCTGCTGTATTGCGACTCAGTTTACAGACACAAATCAAAGACAACATCCCTCTCTTAGAGAGCTTGAGGGCAATTTTCAAAGGAACAGAATTCAGATAGCCAACCAACTTTCATTGCTTTCCAGTGGACTGAGCATCTAATTGCATTTTATGCCTCTCTTTTTAGATGTAATAATTCTGTCTGCAGTACAACTGGCATCAAAGAATTCCTCGATAATATCTATTCTCAGGCCTTAAATCATTGACACAGTGTTGTTGCTCCCCTATGCATCAGTCCTTACACTGTGACTATGGGTGTGAGATAAGGCAGGAAAGGGTTAGTTCTGTCAGTTTTTTCCATAGGTCTGGCAGTCCTCACTAGTTCCTTAACAAAAAAAAAAAAACCAAAAGAAAAGGAGGGTGGGGAGGAGAAAGGGAGAGACAGAGAAAAAGAGAAACAGAAAAAACATTCTCATGTCAGCGGGTTTCCTAGAACACAAAAATTAAAAATGAAGGAAATTAATTTTTCATGAACTGCTTTTCAGAATTCAGCTTCTTAAATCTTACAGCCTGTTTATTACACTGAGGACTGCAATTACTTTCCATGGAGGGCTGAAGCACTATCTGATGTTACCAACAAGTACTGATTAATAGCTTGTACTGTGGGGTAAGTTTGTTGTGAAACTAATACTCTTAAGGTGGCATGTCAGAAATCTTTGTCTCCTCATGTGACTGATGTTTTTCATCTCCCTACCGTGCTCTAGTTTTCGTTTATTCAGAAGAGAAGAATTTAATCGCAGTGACTCATGCCTTTATTCTAAGGTAATCACATATTTTTTAATATAAAATATTACTCCGTATTTCAGCACCAGAATTCATGCAAATGAAATGTGTTAAAAAAAGCCAAAAGAAATGTCAAGGAAAGCTATTATTGAAAACATAGTAAGATCAGAGTGACCATATCATGATGTCATGATCAAAGAGCTCATCCATACCTTTTGAAGAAGTGGTTTGCAAAAATCTATGTGATTTGTATATGCTAGTAACTTAAAATATAATAATTAAAGCTGAAAAACCTTATTAACAGATATGATTTACACAAACATATGTCAGGGTACAGCAGAATCATTACAAGATATAAAAAATGAACTGCTGTGCAGTAGGGGTACTACTTAGATACCAGGAGATCAAGAGTGCATTTGCATTACTGCCTGGTATGTCACAACTAAAGCACTTTACAAGCATCAGACAACTGACAGAGCTGCCTCCCTGAGCTGAAATAAAATACTGACCAGCAATTCAATTTTCCTACTGATGTCACTAGAGATGTTAAGTGTGATTTGATGTCTGATGTTAAAACCTGATTCGTCCATATAGGTACCGAAAATATGATAGCTCACCGTGAGCATAGCAGGGATTGGAAAGATGGGACTGAAAGGACAGGAAATAAATAAGAGGCAGTGAAATGGCAGGGGGATGTTAAATGGGTGTACATTTGAGCTGTAAGATACGAAACGGACTGCATTAAGTTATGTGGTATTCATTTCT
The DNA here is from genome assembly GCA_002844005.1 of Limosa lapponica baueri. Classification (NCBI taxonomy): domain Eukaryota; kingdom Metazoa; phylum Chordata; class Aves; order Charadriiformes; family Scolopacidae; genus Limosa; species Limosa lapponica. The sequence goes on along the minus strand of KZ506084.1, from coordinate 146,571 downwards.
CATCCATACTTCTCTTGTTGCTCCCAAATTGAATGTAAGTCTAAGTGGGAACAGTGCCTCAGCCCACTCTGGTGGACTCTAGGGTACAGACATGCTCCTCCTGCCTAGTTGGTTTGTTGGCAGAAACCTGCATTTGGTTCAAAGTGTATCTTAGTAATATATTAAAATTGTGCACATAAGCATCAAATTGATGAACCACTAATAAATCGTCTCTGCTTTTGTAATACTTCACAGCTCATCCCACTTGAGTGAACATCATCTTGCTAAGGATCAGGTTGATGATATTTGTTGTTGTTGATGCTAGCTTGATTCCAGAAGAACCATCAAACACTGGGAGAAAGACACCGACAGAAAGTGAAGTGAGGAGACACATAGTGCCAGGGACCTGATGGCACCTGGCCAGCCTCCCTTGGGGCCTGCTGCCTCACTCTGCTCAATGGCCCCAGGGCTCCATTTTAGCTCAGCCTGGCACTGTCAGTCCCTGCCCAAAATCCCTTTCAGGGCTGGGGACTCCCTGCGGGCTGCTGAGGCTCCCCATGGGGCAGACAGAGCAGGGTGTCCCAATCAGGGCAACTGAGACATCATACATAACTATGCAGTACTCTGTGCTTGGCAACAGACTGTCTCTTTGAAGGTAGGTTCACATATCTGTTCTCAAATAAAATAATGCAAAATATTTTTTTATTTTTTTTCTTCTTTTTTTAGTTAAGATGTGAATGTGCATCATTTTCTAATGGTCTTTTATTATAACAATAATTCATTTTCATCAGAAATCTCTTCACAGAGTTAAAATGCTCTGACAATGAATTCTCGTCTATGCATGTCAATATAACTTTTCAAAATGTGTCACATTTTAAATGTGCAGCAGTGCTGCACTCCTTGAGGATACTCAAAGAGAAGGTGCAACTAATCACAGCCCTAGTTTACTTGTTCATGCATAACAGATATTCCCAAAATTGGAACGCCATGTTAAAGTTTCTGCTGAAAGTAGATTGGTGAGAGGATCTATTGTTGGAAGTCTGTCTTGATTGTAGGCATTGCACACAGCAGAATTAAACATAAATCTTTTAAAGGCAATCCATTTTCTACAGATGTACATTTTCAGATGTATAACCTGGGGGTTATTTTTGAAAAAAAAAAACTAAACAAACCCAACATGTCTCTGTGCCCCTCTCTTCCTGTGTAGATTAGAGCGTGGGTAATACGAAGGAAATTCTACTTCAGGAGCTCTCACTCCCAGAAGTCCCTGGCCTGTGACTCCACACTACATGTTTCCTCTCTGTCACGAGATTCTGTTTCCCCTGAACCCACTTGCTCTTCTCCCGCTGCCATGAAGATCCCATGCTATTGATTGTATCTTGATACTACTGCTGATACTGCTTGTCAGGAACTTTTTTTTTTCAAAAATTCATGTTCATTTAGGCATCCACAGATTTCTTTGAGTCTCAATATTAGTGCTGTAGCAACTCTCTGCTTGGTCTCTAAGTCAAGTGACAACACTGTACAGTGGATGGTCTTCTTGACTGCTTTTATAATTTGAAATTGTTAATCAAAGCCATGGAAAGTTGAAAGAAAAAATCTTGTCCTCATACTGAAAGGGTAGAGAGAAAGGATATTCTCTGTCACTGGCCAGATTTAAAACTGCCTGCCTTTCTGTCCCAACTTCAACAGTAAAACCGTATGGCAATGGATCCTATCTGCACACACTCAGCAGCTGTACATGGAGTGGAAAGACATCAGCAAAGAGTTGAGTCTGGCCTTACTATCCTGAGTAGATGAGGCTCTTTTTAAAAATAAACCTTGCAGTTTCTAGAAGTTGTTTCCACAATTTGTGAGATTCTAAAGATAATGCCTGTTCTAAGTAGAAGGAAAAGGGGCAACCTCTTCATTATCACTGCCTCATAGCTCTTCAGGAATACCAGGTCTCTAATGATGACTACATCTCTTCTTCTTGTAAGCTTACTTTCTGTCTACCAGAGAGCTCTACTTATATTTGGTGTTTGTTTCTATATCCCTGACTTTTTAATTGCACCTAATTTTGACTTGTCCACTTTGTCTTTTGCATATTGCAGGAGAGGTATCAGTGAAATCATGGTTTCACTTAAACTAAGATAAATGGATGAGGCTAGAAGGTAGAACAATTTGGGCTTCCTTATGGCTCAAAGTGAATTAGCAGGCTCAAGCAGGCAGTACATTGCCACCCTGTGAAAGAAATAGAAGTATACGATTTCAGCTGATCATCTACAGCCATTTTTTTCCTTGCCCTTTTTCTTTATCCCAACATAAAACATCAGGGAGGAAGGCATGGATGAAATCTATAACTGCCTTAATATTCCCACAATTTAAATTATTTCAGGAGTTCAGCTTTCATGCAATTTGCTCATGATGAAAAAGAAGTGGTTGGGTTTTTTTTGATTTCTCTAAAGATACAGAGTAAATCTGTATACTCTGGAATCCTCACGCAGTGCTCACTATCACAGTACCTGAGTGCCTCACAGGTCATCATATGTATGGCTCTCATACTTTTTTCCCATGCCTGAAATTCTACCTAGACATGTAATATATTTTTCAATGTTTGTACTGCTCAATCAATTATTTCTACGTTATTTATTTGATCACCCAGGCGACATAAACTTCTGTGTAGTGTGCATTAATGTCCTGAACTTCTTAAGGCAGCAAGCAGATTGAATTGGAATGAAAACATTATTGCATATGTTTAGCATTTTAGATGTGTCCATTTTATTAGCATTTAATGGGTAAAATTGGCAAATTCATTTGACATACAAAATACAAATGTAGAAAGAAATCATTACTTTGAGTCTGTAAATGCCAGGCACATTTCTTCACAGACAACTTTTAAGAAACCAAAAATAGGACATTTTTCACTAGCAAAAGAAGAAATAAAGAATAGTAAAGACAGGAATTATTGCTGCTTTCCACCCTGAAACGGTGGATTCTCTGTTTGAGAAACAAAACTCTGGATATAGCCCAGAGACAGTCCTGGCTCAGAAATGAACATTTAATCATTTCTAGTGCCAATAACATTCATTTGCCTTCATTTTTTGTGGGAGGGGGAAGCTGAGAGTGGAAAATAGCATGGGAAAAAAAAAAAAAAGCAAGTCTGGCAGCAATGTTCTCGCCATCCTACAATGTTCTTTTTAAGATCTGAATAAGGTTCTGCTCAGATCTCCATATTCGTTTGTTAAGGCACAGCTCCTGCTGTTGGGAATTCTAGCACTGAAATGGTTATTACCACTTTGCTAAAGGCAGCTATTACTCTAGTTATCTAAAGACAAGGAAAGACAAGACCCTGCAAAAATGAGATTTTAATCACTGTGTTGTTTTACTTGGTACCGATTTTAATCATTTTTCCCCCCTGAGCCTCATTTTTATTAAATTACAAAATATAAAAAGGACTGTGAGCCCTGCTAGAGATTTCTGATTTAAACTTTTGAAGTTGGGTACTGCAGGAATAGGTACCTGGAAGAACTTTGTGTCATAAACCTTAAAGCTCCTTTTCTACCCAGAATCTTTCTGTCTTTATGGTATGAAGTATACATTTATTTACCAAATCCTCTTACATGGTACATACACAAACAGTGCTTAAAGGCAAGAAAGTCAGCTTTCAATCTGTAAAACCAAAAATAGGCAGGCATTTTGACCTAGAATATTGTGTAGCTATACTTATGATTGCAAACTGATAATGGTTTCATAGGGGCTGTGTTGGTATGTGCATGTAGTGTCTTTGAACGCACACACCTCTCATCTGTTCCTTAATGTTCTATCTCCCTTCTTTTCCTGACTATTTCTTATATCTGTATGCTGTCCTTTGTCACCACTAGATTAAAACTATGGGGAAAAACTGTCTTTCACCAAACAGCCTTAACACAGTAACATAACAGCCCAAGCTAATAAAATAATACACATGGTAAACAACAACAGAGGAAATCCAACACTTAGCATGCTCATTTAGAAACTGAAGTCTGGTCTATACACAAGGTAAAATTTCTCAGCTTGGGGAAAATTGAATAGGAAGTGATATCAGCTAGAATCTGATACAACAATTCTCTTATTTTTTCCAACCCCCATAATAGCAATGTGCAGATGACTGTTTCCTCTGTGTGATGGACTAACTGAAATTCTTTTTGAGACTTTTTTCTATCAACACTGTTTGCCTGCTTTTCATTTCTTCACACTTTTAAGTGTCTGTTTAGCTGTGGCTGGTGACATGATTCACATTACATCCCTGGACCTAACGAACATTATTCATCGCACCAGGAAACACCATGTGCATGATGTGTAGAATGGAGCCTACATTTTTTTCTTGAAATGTCTTTCTGCCTGTGTTTTTGTGTTGATGAAAATAAGGATAGTGCAATAAAGTGTACCAGAATATTCCAAAATAGTAGAATGTGACAGATTAGTCTGCCATCTTCTGTGATAAGGTTAGCCTGATTTCTAAATAGTACCATTCATGTAGATTGTTGTGAAACATTTAATATAGAAACATAGAATCATAGAGTGGTTTGTGGAAGGGACCTTAAAGATCATCAAGTTCCAACCCCGTTGCCATGGGCAGGGACACCTCCCACTTAGCCTAGGTTGCTCAAAGCCCCATCCAGCCTGGCCTTGAACATTTCCAGGGAAGGTGCAATTGCAATCTCTCCAGGCAACTGGTGCCAGTGTCTCACCACCCTCACACTAAAAAAATTCTTCCTAATATCTAATCTAAATCTCCCCTCTTTCAGTTTAAAACCATTACCTCTCATCCTATTGCTACAATCACTGATAAAGAGTCCCTCCCCATCTCTCCTACTGAAAGGCTGCTATAAGGTCTCCTGGGAGCCTTCTTTTCTGCAGGCTGACCAACCCCAACTCTCTCAGCCTGTCCTCATAGCATAGAATTTCTAGTCCTCTGATCATCTTTGTGGCCCTCCTCTGGACCCATTCCAGCAGATCCATGTCCATCTTTTGTTGGGGACTCCAAAACTGGACGCAGTAGTCCAGGTGGAGTCTCATGAGAGCAGAGTAAAGGGACAGAATCATCTCCCTTGATCTGCTGGATATGATGAACTTTGGAAAAATATGAACTAAAATGAAGGAAAGGATTTGCAGCAAAACTGGAGTACATAAGGAACAGTCTGAAGATGATGCAGAATGTGTAGACGACAGGAGTTAGGAATTGAAGGCAGAATTGTTATGTGCTTGTCTTGGGACTCGTCTTGCTTAATATAACTAGTAATGACTAACGCATGAAACATTGTAGGACTCTAATAAATTGCATGGATACCATGCATCAGGAAAGATTTATAGATGCACTGAAGATCAGAATACCACACAGCTTTGGGGGTTAGTGGAATAGACGATAGTATTGGGTGAAGCTTACTGTATAAGAGGTCCCTTGCAGATCTGTCTACCAGACCTGAAATATATGATCACTTTAAAATCACTGTTGGAATGGAGTACTTACTCATGGTAGTCACTCAGCTGTGTTTGGACTGCCAGTACTAACTCTATGATATTAAAGTGATTTCCTTCCTTCTTTTCTTCCTTCCCTCTTTCCTTCCTTGTTCTCCCCAGGAAGTTATGTTTAATATCTCTTTGTAGAAAAAGAAAATTCACTGTTTGTAACAGTAAAAAATAGAGGGCATCCATACCAATGACGCTAATGCAATGTTTTTCAGAGTAGAAAAATCTAGTGTTAGGTCTATTAGTGATACTGGATGATATTTGATGCATATTGAAGTTAGCGGCCAAAGTCACTGGCTTCAGTGATACCCAGATTTTAACTGTTGTTTTTTCATGGAAAGAATACTACTTGAAAAGGGGAACAGACACAGTTCCTCATAAATTTCTGGCACTAATATCACTGGTCTAGGAAAAAAAACCAAACAAGCATTCCAATGAAAAAGGAACTAGCAAAACAACTACCATTCCCACATACTTTATTGTGCAGTTCAATTGTTACTGTAATTATCCTGAGTATAGTTCACAGTTTTAAAAAGTTCAGTGATTTTAATTCTGAACACAGCTCTGGTTATAATGCATCACTATTTACATTCCCATATGTCTGCTAGACTGTGCAGGATCAAAGCTGAGCAAAACTAGCCCTTCTCATAATTTTGTCACTGTCCTTTACCCTTATAGGCATGAAAATGGAAATTTTTCCCTGTTATGGAGAGATAATATTGCTATGGTTATAATTCTATAAAGGTAAAGTGGATTTATCAGAATAATTGGAGGCATGATTCTCCATTAAGGTCAATGATTGCAGAGACAGGCTGACATGAAACGAGCTAACTTTTAATTTGCTTTTTTTTCCTCCTTTACTTCTCCCCTTCCTGTGAATGGATATTCATCTGGGATATGCTGACAGAAGCCTGTCCCAGGAATGACATATTAAACCTTAGGTCTGAAATGTTAATGCACCAATTAATGGGACTACCTGAAGCTCTGGAGGCATGCACAAACATACTTTTACAGGACCTTTCAACAGTTTAGATAGCAAAGACGGAGGGATACGTAGTGTTAAAAGCACGTTAAGAAAGTTTCAGGGTTGTATATATTTTCAGTTGCATATATTATTGGTACTCAGTGGAGTTCATGCTTACAGATAGCGAAGCAGCTGGCTATGAGCTAAGGTGATTAATTTGCTGGTTTCCAATAAACATTTACTTACAATAACTTTGAATATTAAAGAAAAAAATATGTGAAAGGCACACGACCACTGGTAATAATTTTTTGTTCTGGATTTTTGTTGGCACTTTGCCATTATGTGGGATACTCTCCATTTTGTTAATTGTTTGGGAATAAGTTCAATCTTTTTCGTGTATGTGCTTGTTTTTTCGATGTTTTTAATTCCTTTTTTTTTTAGGAGTTCTCCTGCTTTCCTTTGTTCTTGTTTGTTTTTTCTGATCCACTACTTGTCATAGTATTTTGTTTTTGTCTTTTTCCCTTTTCAGTTTTTCCTGCTTTTTTTTTTTTTGTTTCCTTTCTTTGTACTGTTTACTGCTTGCTTGGCTTTGTCCGGTGTATTTGTCTTTTGTTGGTTTTCTTGTTTTATTTATTTTATTTTCGTGTAGGTTTATGTTGTTTCGCTGCTTTCCAGGTTTGACTTTCTCTTGAAATTTTTTGGTTTTTGCCGTTTTTTATTTTTTTTTGTTTGTTTATGGATATTACTTTCTTTTTTTTTACTATACCTCTTTTCTTTTGTGTAGGAAGTTTATGGTTGGTTTTTTGTGTGTCTACTGTGTTTTTTGTTTGCAGTTGTAGCTCACCCTGTTGTGTCTGCTTTTTTTTCCATTTTTTCTTTGTTTGTTTGTGTTTTTTGTTTGGTTTTCTTTTAGTACCCACGGGTTTTGTTTTCCTTGTCGGCTTCAAACTAGTACTTTTCTTTTTTTTTTTTTTTTTTACCTTTTGTTTTCGCCTTACTCCTGTTTTTTTATGTTCTTTCTTTTGAACTTTTTTAGTTTGTCAGATTTCCTTCCCTTTTTGCATGTTTTGGGACTATTTTTGTGCTTGTTTTAGGTTAAAATGTGACAGATAATTAATTTGTATAACCTGTATTTTTCTGGTTTCTTGCTTAAGTGTTTTCCAAACTATGTCTAACTTATACATACATTTACTGAGCTATTCGTATCAGCCATGGATTCTACAGTTATGTGTTTGTTCCTTTTTGTGTTGTATATCACCTTGTGGTTGATTAGACTCAAACTACTATTTTAAAATTACAAGATGCCACAGTGCTCTTACTTTCTCAAGAGGGTTGTTTAGAGTGCTGCCAAGTTTTGTTCTGGTCAATAAATAACCTGACCAGTCAGATCCAACACTGTAAGTAATGTTTTCAACCTTCAGCATCCCTAATTTAGTGTCATTTAAAAGGATATTTCCTATTAGACTGATTTGGTCAAGAGATAGTTTATTGCTTTTAAAAGAGTTCTTGACTGCTGGCTGATCAGACACGGCCATCCATCTCACTTATGATCTCTTCTTTGGTTAGTATTGACAATTTTTACTTTATTGGTGAAAGCTGAGTGCTTTATCTATTAATATGTTCACCGCTTGTTTTTTGATGATGTATAGTCTCTTTTATTCCAGAAATATCATCCTCACAAAAGATTTTTTCATCAGCAACGATAACACAAGCCAGTCACTATTTTTAATTACAGTGCTACCAGCTGAGGGGAGTGAGATAAATGGTCATAAATTCAATACTGGTTTAAGTTCTCAAATGTACTTTGAATGGCTGGGTTTGCCACAAGATTTAGGTGGGATTACCATTACTATTGTTCTACTAAGTAGCACTAGTTCCAATCAGAACTAATGAGTCTAATGAGTTAAGTATTTGAATGTAAATTTAGGTTAATGTTTATTTAAATTGAAAATGCCAAAATATCTGGAATATGCCTCCCAAGCAAGAAAAAAAAAAGTGTAGAAAACCAGTCTAGGTCTCTTCAGAAGACTAATCACTTAACTAAAGTGATACCTGGAAATTCTTAAAAATAAAAGAGTCAATAAAAAGGCATAAGGGAAAAGAGCAGAAAAAAAACTCATGTCTTAAAATTCAGAAATTATAGGAAAGAATTATGAAAAGCGGAACTGATACATGTTGAAAAATTATACATATGCAAAAGCAAAATGTTCTTCAGGCAGGTGGTGCAATGTGGTAGAGATTAAATATGTATTCTCAAAAATCAAGCAAATATATAAAAATACCCCAGTTAAACATAAAATTCAAAATTTTCATGTAAAATATATGTGTTTCTATTTAAAATTTTTATACAATGTATATAAACAATTACCTTAGTTTTCACTAAATAAGACAACATGGAGAAGAGCAAATAAAGATGGGCTGGCAAATGAAGCTGGTGTTCTGCAAATGGGAGTTACTATGAATGAATTAGAAGAATATCTCAAGGAATTTAATGCATTCGTGTGTAAGCAAGCTTGAAGCTACATTCCTGGATCCCATATAAGTAGCATATGACTGTCAAATAGCAAATTGTTTTGATTAAGCTAAACAGTCGGAGTACTGTGCTGGGAAAAGGCCTGGTAATGCTTGTGGTTAAGACGAGAAAAAGACCCAGACAGATACAAAACTCTTAGCCTGATCTCAAAGGGATGTTTGAGGGAAAGTTGATTAACGATGCTGGGGGTAGGGGGTGGGGAGGTAAAGTTTTATATCAATTACGTAGCTAAATTGTGCTATATTAACCTGATATTTTGTTTTGACATCTTGTCTTGTAGACAATAGGATTCCAGTACATATAAGCTACTTTGTTTTGGTTAAGCATTTAAAACAGCATCACAATCAAAATTATTAATGAAATGGGAAAAATCGGCTTTAGTAGATGACCTGGAAAGAACTTACCTAGGCAGTGATGCCAGAAGTGTAGATATTTGCTCAAAGAAGCTTGTTAGTGATGATTCTCAAGATTGTCACTTGATACAATAATTTTAATATTTACACCAGTGACACTTGGGGGCGGGGGGGGGCGCGGAAATCTGCAGATTGTGTAACATCTACAGGAGGTGTTCAGAGCAGAACATGAGAAGGTTTAGGTTACCTTGAAGACAGGACCCAAAAGAATAAACAGAATTTAAATCTATAATACCAAGAGCAAAGTAATGCTTCTATCTACCAATATTTTTACAATAAATTGAGATCCAATCAGCTGAAAACAACAGCTGTGATCAGTTGCAGAATTACTGTGAACCTTTAGTATGCTGATGTGAGGAATTTAAATGTGATCTTAGAATGAGTCGGGTAACATATTTCTCTGTGAAAATAAGAAAACTATTAACATCACAACACAATGAGCTGGTGAGACCCATCTAAAATATTCTTAATAATTATCTAATACACATTCTTGTACTATTAAATAATAGCTTCACTGGAAATTTGGGAAAGTAATGAAGATCAAGTGAATGGAAAGATACCATCTGATAAGGGACGAATATAGCAGGGCTTAGGTAGCAGAAGCACAAACAGGTGGCTGGCTAAAAATTTGTTCAGTACAGTAGAAGAAAGTTTGTACCATAAAATCTCAGACCAATGAGTTTTAGAACACTCTGTAATAGCAGGAAACAGCTGAATGGCTCAGAAGGATCCTTCCATTGCTGAGTCCTGTAGAATAGTTTCAGAATGGACACTCATTTCAATGTAATTTAACTAGCCCAAATTTTCTTAAGTAGAGACTATATTTTCAGAATGCCAGTCTACTTCTGAGCTTCCTGGAACTAGTGCAACAGTAACTTCATGGAAAATATTCACAAAACTGTATTTGAGGCAGAAAACCATTATTTATATGCAAGCATCAATAACAATATCAGCTAGAACAAGACAGTCCTATAGAAACTTGCTTTGGATAATAAAATTACTTTTCTGATTTACTTTCCTCTTTAAGTCCTTCTTTCCAGTACTAAGGACACTAGTGTAAGCACCACTCAAAACTGCTGTGGTGAGGTTTGGACTCAGGGAGCGTCTTTTCTTCTTTCCTATTTTGGCTATTAAATGATAAAGTGTTCTGTAAGAGGTCTTCCTGTCAGAGGAGCTGTTAGATACTGACTGCTGAGGCTGTGTTACAGGAATAGATGTTGAAGCTAAGAGTTAGCTTTGCCATCTTTCTCTATACAGGTCAGCACAGTGCCACAGAGATTAAATAGAATTTCAGAGAAAAGCCAAAAAATCATTTTAATTGAGCCTGGACCTTGCAGCACAATATTCTTCTCTTAAAATAGAAAATTTCTTAAAGTACAATGTTCTAAAAGAGCTTGAAAAGTGGCTTTTAATACTGACCTCAGTTAAAGAAAAAAAATGTGTTCTCTCTTTACTTCTATTTAATCTTCATGGTACAGAGCTGTGTCTCAGAAATATTTCCCATCTTTTGCTTTCCACTTTTAAGTTTGTTAACTTTTTTCCCCTGATTAGTATACCAAGATATATATTCAATTCCCATACTTACAACATTAAAAAAAAAAACAAACCAACAAATAAGTTTTAAAAGTAGGACTAAACAACCAAAGAGAAAATTTTTAGATTTTTATTTTAAAATTAAACATGGGAAAACACCCCATGCTTTCCATTTAAAATGTATTTGGTTTGCATGAATTTATCCTTGCTCAATTTATACCTTTAATCCTATTAAAATCAATGGAAACTTCAGGGAGAGTATAGTCCTAAGGACAAAATTATGCCCTCAATTACCTCTGTGTAATAACGTTTGAATTTGCCCCTGAATGTCAACATTATCTCTAAAGATCTCATTTAACACTTTGTCAGAGCTAGAATCAGTGTCATAGTTGCATCTGTTTTTTCAAATTAATTAAATTTACTTTTAAATCCAAGATTGTTGCTTAGTGGCATTTGTGCATCGCAGCCAAAAATAAAAACACATTCACTAAAACAGAACATGTGGAAAACAGAAGAAGACAATTGGCTTGAAGTGAATCTAAAAGTAAGAGAAGACTGTAACTATAGGACAGAATTGTACTGGGTAATGGAGCCTGAACATTGCAGCTACTAATTATAGTCCAAATTAGGTCCATGGGGGTGTCTGTCTACAAAGCTGAAGGAACATTTCTCCAACTCTTTTACTGCTAAAGCAAGGTATTGTAGCACATGGGGCCTCCAGGGATGCTGCTGCAAGTGAAAACAGAAATGTCTTGTTCTTCACATGTTCCCTGCTGGCATAGACCCCTCTGGGCCGAAAAAGAAATTCATAAGCAACCAACTTAGCAACCATTAGTCATGGATGGGCAATACACAAGACAGCTAGGGAATTTCATTACAATAACTCCTGTTTACCAAAACTGTGTCAAAATTAAATTATTTCCTCCCTCGTAATAAAGCTCACTGTCCACCACAAAGCATGCAAAACACAGTGAGAATTTTTCAGTATGATTCAGATTTCAAACTTCCGAATCCAGAAACAGGCTCCAGGCTGTCCTATTAAAACTGTCAGTTTCATAAATTTTAACCATCAATTAAAATAAAATGTAACATGTCCTGCAAGAATAATTTTAAACACAGAAGATACCCAGGACCTTGAAATTTACTGGTAAATATCTGATTGCAGACGTCATTAACATTTAAGAGTAACAGTAAGAAGTTTGTGTTATGAAATTATGGTCAAGTGAAGTCAAAGTGTGCCATTAGTTGTCCCATTTTGACTTTATAACCAAAAATACAATGCAGAGAGACAATAGGTTGCCTGCATGTGGTTGCTTGACAGTCTAAACAATAAGAGTGGGACTTAGATATAGATATAGATAGATGATAGATAGATATAGATATATAGATAGAGATATAGATATCACTGCCACACCACTGAGCAAATGTGAATGAACAAGCATATGGGCTTCCCACTAGGCTGTTCATTCACATTTGCTCAGTGGTGTGGCAGTGATATCTATAGATATCACTGCCACACCACTGAGCAAATGTGAATGAACAAGCATATGGGCTTCCCACTAGGCTGTTTCTCAAGAGTCAGGATAAAGATGTGTCTTTAGATTGTGTTAGCAAGGACAATGAAGATATCTAAATTCTAAAGATAAAACCTAAAGACATCTAAATGTTGTACCACAGCCTTTTCGCTAGCGTTATTGCTTCTTCTAGATAGATAAACCTAGCAAATCTACAAACACTTTTCATTTTGCAGTGGACATAAAATTTTAGGCAGCTTACGAGGTGAGATAAGCAGTCTACCTGCAAGATTCCTCTGAGGAACGCTCCTGCATAGATTTTTTGTGCAGGAGAGTATTATGCTAAGGAGAATACGCTTAGGAGAAGACCCCTTCTACAACCCGAGATGAATTTTACCACCTGATGACTTTTCCTGCATTGTGTCATTTTCATTCTTGATTTTCATTTCATTGTGTCATTTTTCATTCTTGAAGAATATTGTTTTGGTAGATAAGAATATTGTTTTGGTAGAGAACAGAGTATGTCTCAAAATGGATAGTATTACGATACATTGAGAAATGTATAAGAAAATTCAGTCAAAGATAGGAAAAAAAAAACGAAAGACCTGGATTCTGCCTGATAATTTTTCAGAGCAGTCCCTCTTTGAGAGGGCTCAGGACTATTCTGCATTGTGTTTATGAATTAGTTAAAGCTACCTGCAAACTAATGAGGTGTAGTTCTTCACTGCTGGCATAGTGTGATACACCACCTGTCTCCTCTGTCATGTCTCATATGTTGTCTTTGTGCTCAGGATAAACCCAGAAAATATTTTTTTCTAGATAGAAAGCAAGTTGCTTCATACATCTGTTATAGCTAAATAATGAATATAATAGACATGAAACTAAGTGATAGCAAAAGTAGCAGGGAATTTGAACTTAGTTCATATTACACTTACATATCCAGATTGTGCAAACATTCAAATATCTTATTGGTACATTATGTAATGACTGAAGATCATCCATGTTTTTCTGAGAAATAGAAAGAACATCATCTTAACTGCTTAGTTATGTCTCTGCTGGACTTCTCCAAAATACTTCTACTATGGAGCTACACTCAAACAATATTAGGAACTTCTGGCTAATCCAGTAATCAAATGATTGCTTCTGAGGTGAGGATGTGACAGTATTTCAGCATTTTACAGTATCTGTCCTTGTGCAATTCATGATTTCCACTACAATCTAGAAGCACAGATTCATAGAAGATAAATTGAAGAGTTGAGGCCCATGCTTAGTTTGGGTTGTACCGTCACCATTCCTCAGGAGTGTTTATGTGCTTCCTCTTTGCACGCTGGCAAAAAAAAAAAAAAAAAAGAGCTATATCATGACTACATCCTTCAACTTTGGAATTACCTCCCACCAGATACCTATATAAGATTGAGTTTAGTCACTTTTAAAGCCAGTAGCGCTATGTACATCTCTTGTTCCCACATTTTCACTAGCCACAATTTCTGGAATTTAATATTATGATAATCTCTTTAATTTCTTACTTTCAAAGTCTGTGTGTGTTTGTGCGTGCATGCACTTGTATGTGTGGGCATGCGCATGGGGATTAAGTATTTGATTATCCTATTTGCTTAATGTCAGTTTCTCACATTTTCAACCATTTAAAGCACTTCCAGATTACACATTGATGGGTGTGTAAATGACAGCAATAATAATGATAATAAGGATAATTTCTGCAATTTGGAAGTGAATTTTTCTGAGTTCAGCTGTTCCCATAGGATTTTGTTTGCATGCAAATTAGGTATAGAAAATAGGCCCATTCTGATTTTGAAAATGACCTGAAACTGAAGTAGATAATGCTCTGAGAATCTGATTTCAGCTTAGGTAACCCCAGTAATTTGAAGAAAACTAAGACATTGACAAATAATAGATTCATGAAACTATTACTAATATTGAAGTGCATAGTCCTTTATAATGATAAGTCTTGTAAATATTTAGTCATAGATGAAGTAAAGGTGAGGTGAAAGAAAAAAGTACATCTCTATATAATTGAATGCACGCACAGATATGAATATGCGTATACACATATACATGTATATACATTTTTTTTCCACTTCTCTCAAATATATATGGAAGGGTGAGGCTTTTTTAGTATCTGAAAATTAGGAGTTTTCTAAAAATGCCTTTGGGATCTGTGTTATCTCTGTACGTGAAGACTAACATTAGAATGACATTTACACACTACGTATCATTATTAAATAATTATATTTTAACTGATCTTTGGAATCAATAAGACTATTACTTGTAAAGAGACAAAAACAGATTTGGGCTTCATACAAGTCCTAAGCTGAACAGACTGTATTAGACCCCTTTTTTGTTACTGTCAAAAAGAAATGTATATTAGCTGGTATTTTGAGCCCTAATCTTGTTTCATGTAACTTGTCTTCAACTTCTATTGAAGTTAATGAGAGTTGAGGATACCCAGTACTTTGTAGGAACTGCTAGGCAGCTCATGGGAATGTGTTCTTTGTTAATTATCTTTTCTTTGAACTTCAGCACTTAAAATTCAGGCCCCCCATCTTGTAAACATTTATGCATGAGAATAATTTCTCACATGTGCACAGTATAACCAAATTCAGTGGAGCTATTCAAGTATCAGAGTTTGTAGAATCAGACCCGTTGTCTAAAGATCTGCACCCATGGAAACCAATGAAATTTTTACTCTCATAATTTTACCCATGCCTTAGCAATTTCTCCCAATGCTTTTGTAACATTACAACTAAAAGGTTATATTGAAGGCAAAGTAAAAATTCTGGCAATATGCATGCAGATTTTATTGGATTTATTGGATTAACACACCACCCACCCACACCCCCCCATTTTGGATGTTTGGAGGCTTGTCTTTTAAGACTGTCTACTGTCTGACAGGAATAGTTGGTCTTGAGAAAGAACAGGCTTTGAGAAGGAAAACTCAAGGGAAGGAAGGGTTGGGAAGAATGGGGCAACCAGAGCCCAAAGCACTTGGCTAAACTGTTCTATATCTTTCTTGAGCAGTTATTTTCTCTTTTAAAGCTTTCAAGTTTTAATCATTACCTTATGGGATATGGTAAGAAATTGTTAAAAAAAAATAATTGCATACAATAAACACAAATGAAGTGCATTGAATTTGAAAAAGATTCTTACTACCAACTTCCTTTAAGACTTAAGGGACCAGCAATTTTCTGACAATGCTATAATTATTATTTACTATTTAAATTGAGAACAAAAATGCTGCTGTTAAGAGATGCTTTAAAAATTAGTCTTGGGGCACAACCCAAGTTCACTAGTGGGGTAAATATATAATGGAAATTTTCATGATGTCCAGTGAGACATTTCAGTCTTTAAAGGCCCACTGTAGGTCTCAGTGAGACCAGGGAAATGTATGCAGTATTCGGTTCCCAACTCCTCCTGACAGCCATTCTACTATACTTCCAGCAAATCCACTGGATTTGCCCGGGAAAGGCGTGTTTTGTACCCATGAAGTGTTTGAAACCACCGTAAATCAGGAGTGAGCTCACAAATTTATCTGCAACCAAAGGTAGAGCTCCGGAGAAGAAAAGGCCTCGGGACAAAATCCGGAAAGGCAATAAGGATGACAGAGTTTGAAACGCATTACTCTGGGGCACAGGGTTTCCCAGATTGCAGTCTAAAATCCTTGCAGATCTTCTTTATTCTGCCTGGAGGAACTAGGTACACAATGCAAGCTATACACCAACTGCAAAAACAGTAATCCACAGAAACTCATCCCACACAGAGCAGGCAGCCTCCTGAGGGAGACAAAGAGGCAAGAAGGTGATTGTCATACACTTTGCCGCGGGCATCAGGCTTCCGTCTCCTGGCACCAGGAGACATGTCCAAGTACTCATTGACCACAGGCCAGGAAGGTACTCTGAAGACAGATTCAAATCTCTTCTCTCAGGAAGTTTGCAACTAGTATTTTCTTTTACAGTATCACCCGCTAGAAGTCTTCTTTTCTTCAAAACCTCAGGCACTCTTTATAGAATGTGGAAGACGGCTATTTCTTTTCTTCTGACAAAGATGTCTCAAACTATTTAAGATGACCTCACTGTGGAGTTATACCTGGGATACTTTTGCAAGAATTAGGAGAAAGGAGAGGGAAGGAATGTATCATTGTACCTTCTGTTTAAATTGTTCCAGTACACAGAAATTAAATAAAGAGATGGTAGGTGAGAGACTAGCACTAAAAGAAAAGATGTCATTCAGACAGTGAAAAAAGACCCCTATTCAAAGATTAGTTGGGGTTTTTAATCCAGTAATTTCTTTATGTAGCATATTTAATTCCATCTAATTCCAATTCTGCCTAAGTTTTTTTCATATATAGTCTTTGGTCATTTAATCTGAATTTTATATAGGTAGTATGTTGCTAACATTAAATAATTTTTAAAAAGCTAATTCCTATTCATACTGTTTATGCAAAAGTCTAATAAAAAACCAAAAAATCTTCTTTTTATCTTATATTTTAGAGAGTGTACACTTTATTTCAATGACATTTTACAGAATTGTAGTGCTGATGTACATGAGCATGTTATGGTAACAGTGTAATGGGAAATGACATTCGAAGAAAAGGTAAAATTTTAAAGCATGCAAAGGAAGTATCAGTTGAAAATAGCATTTCCAATGAAAACTAGTGAGTGTTCCCTGAAGGTGTCATGGGTGCATATGACTTTTTCTGTCTCTTTTATTTCAGGAATTTCAAAATACACTGTAATACTACATCTTTGAAGTTACTTTTGCAATTGGTAAAAGGTGACTTCAAAATCTTTCCTCAGCCACATTCAGTTCTTCTTCTAAACTTTTGGTTTTGAATAAACTGGACTTTACCATGGCTTAATATAGTCCTCCTGTTGGAGCCCAGAATCCAGGGATACACTTTGTGGTGGATCTCAGCTGCTTTTAATCTTGATTCTCCGGACTGGAGGTTAGCTCATAGTGCAGATTATTTTTCTTCTAGCTCATCTGCCAAGGTTCTTGCAAGGTTTCTTGCCCAGGAAAAACAAGCCTCTCATGAGAGTTAAGCTGTATGAAAACCAGGCCTCATCCTGATACAGTGGCGAGATCGACATGAAGCACAAATTTGGACCAAGTATCTGAGAAGCACTGTGAAGTTCAAACAGAGCCTGTGGGAGTCCATAAATGACCACATAATATTTTTTGAGGCCAGTGAACACTGAAGGGAGGAGTGAAATGGGGTGATGGGTAGCAAAACCAATTTAAATTTCCTGGGAGACACTTCAAATATTCTAATTTAGCAACTACCTGTTCCTTAAAAATGGTACTTAGACAGAGAAAATACCCCCATGAAAGCATTAACTGATTACCTTAATACATATAAATATAAAAATAGCTGTAATAATCTGTTCTTGGTGACCAGATGTGGGTGGAAGTGACCCACAACAGACTTTTTTATGTCTTTCTGTGCTATGCCTCAAGCCACACATTTCATATAACTCCATTACTAAGCCCAGAGCTCCTGGTCAGAAATGTCAGTTGCTTCAACAAGTACTTGTCTTTACCTTTCATCATCATGACTAACGTGATATGTTTTCATTAGCCTAGCTTACAGCAAGAATGTTCACAAAGCAGTATAGGAGCCTCTAGTTCCATGTAAGGAACTTTGTACCTAGGCAGCAAAGTTTAATGTCCTATGGCATGTTTCAGAGCAAGGTAATAATATACACAAATCATCTTTTTGGCTTTTTTGCGTTCCCTTGAAGATGATAAGCATAGCTGCAGTTGCCTAGCAAGTCAAAGACTGTTTGGGATTCGGGGTAAGAGATCAGAGCTCTACAGGGTAGTGTCAGAAATAAATTGTCTGTAGCAGCCAAGCTCCTCTAGAATACATATTTCATCAAATTCTGATAATGTTTAAAGATTGAATTAACATTAAAAAAAAATATTATTTCCTATAGCTCAGCTTTTATGTTCACGTGGCCTCACAACTCAAAGCTTTCTAGCTTGGGACAATAATTCTATCTTGGTGTGACTACCACCTCAAGTAAAATATGATCAGAAGGAATGGAGTTCTTCTTTTAATGCTGCAGCTTGATTAAAATATTCTAGAAAGGGATTTCAGAAAACAAATCTCTTCACTGTGAACCACACGTGGACTTAAAGCAGTAGCTAATGATTAGCGGTCCAATGTGCATGTTACTTTATCTTTCTAGAGACCATACTCTGCTACCAACGTGGCCACTTTGCATGAGGTGTGGAAAACATCAAAGTAACCTCACTGTAATTGACATTAATGACAACATTTCTCAACCTGCATCAAAGAGGGAGCCCAGAAGAGGATGCTTCGCCTATGAACACTCCCACAGTGCTTTTCATATCTCCGAGTACAGTTAGACTACAGGCTCAAAAGTTCTATGACTGTTGCTCATGGTGATTGCTTCCAGGTTGTTCTCACTGATTTTTCTCTCCGCAGCTATATGCAAGAGTGTTGGTGCCTGTTGCCGCTTGTTCACACAAGGCCCCTGTGGCCTAGATACCTGTAGTCATTTTCTTTCTCACTTTCACTCTACTTTACATTAAGCACATGTTACTCTGGTTACATATTCGTTCCAGAATGCGACATATTATAGACACATCCATCTTGCAATAGAAATTTTGACAGTGTTGATTGAACCATACT
Organism: Limosa lapponica baueri; assembly: GCA_002844005.1. NCBI lineage: Eukaryota > Metazoa > Chordata > Aves > Charadriiformes > Scolopacidae > Limosa > Limosa lapponica. The sequence goes on along the minus strand of KZ506084.1, from coordinate 127,472 downwards.
TACATCATAAGTAGGATACAACATGTGAAGGAGAAGGGTCTTGTATAGTGAAAGTCTATGTAATTAGTACCCTTAATGATACTGATTTATTGAAGAAGTGAGACTATAGTTGGAGAACTGGGTCCAGTTTTGGTCTTCTCAGTACAAGAAAGATATGCAGTTACCAGAGAGAGCCCAGTGAAGGGCCACTATGATGTTCAAGGGACAGGAATGTCTCTCATACGAGGCAAGACTGAAGGAACTGGGACTGTTCAGTCTGGAGCAGAGAAAACTCAGAGGAATCTCATGAATGTGTACAAATATCTGAAGGGAAGGTGTAAAGAAGTCAGAAGCAGGCTCTTTTCAGTGGTTCCCAGTGAATGGGAAAAAAAGCAAGCGGAAAAAACTGAAACACATGAAGTTCCATCTGAACATCAGAAAACACTTTTTCACTGTGGAGTGACTGAGGACTGGCATAGGTTACCCAAAGATGTTGTGGAGTCTCCATCCCTGGAGGTATTCAGAAGTCATCTGGACACAGTCCTTCACAACTTACTTCAAGTGACCCTCCTTGAGCAGGAAGAGGTAGGACAAGATGACCTCCAGAGGTCCGCTTCCAGTCTCAACCATTCTGTGGTTCTGTGATTCTAATAAAAGTAAAGAACCATATTCTAACTGCACAAAATACCTCAAAAAAGATTTGGGAAATTATCCTATTAAAAAGGAAGTGCAGATGAGTGTGTTTGAATTAACTATCGAAAGCCTGAAAAGTGTATCAAACCTTGAATAGCATATTGACTGCCAACAGAGTTAGGAAGGCAAACATTGACATCATCAGACTGAATATATCTTGAGGCTGTCCCTCTCTATGTGCTCACATCTGAGCCCATGCACTAACTCTCTGTGACTGCCTTGTGGCAGAGCAAAAGAGTAATTGACATTCTAGTTAACATAGGCTGAAAAATGACCTCGATTCTTCATTTTGTCCCTGGCTTAACAGAATATGGGGGTTAAGGAAAGTCACTTGATTCAAAATCTACCAATATTGCAATTTAACAAACACCAACAAAATGACTGCAATACCTTGATTATTATCTTGTTTACTAGTGACTTTGAATTAAGTGAATTCATAGTCCAGTGTTGAAGGAACTAGATTCAGTTTTCAGACATATACATATTCTCTGCATATTTTCATTTTAAACCCTATTTAACGTTGTGTATTTTCAAACATCTATTCTGGACAATGGTCTGGTAAAGACACAGTTTTGATGGCAATATGCCGAGTTTTTGTGGTGCTGTAGTGTGACAGACTGGCATTTCTCTGTCAGCCTCATTTATATCTAAAAAAGGAATGGGATTTGAGTCAAACTTGGAAATGAAAGACAACATCTGTAGAGCAGGCCTGGTTTTATTTTTGCTGTGTTTGAATTCAAGTTACTATACCTTTCCCAGACTTTAGGATCAGAAGAACATTTACACTGACCTCATGTAAACACTTAAAGAAATAGGTAGAAATACACTATTCATTGTGTAGGTGGATAGTGAGACTCCATATAACTGGGAAACCCAGTTGGAAATGAGAAATTGAATGCTTTTCCTAAACAGCCACTATGCAAATATTCAACCATATTGACCTTTAAATTATTACAATTAGGAAAACAGTGCACATTCCAGTGTATCAGCTTAAATTTCTTCAATTTACTATAGATTTCCTTCCAACACCAAAAGGGAGAAATCTCATTGTTTTTAACAGAGGATGTCATTCTGACACAAAATTTTGCAACAAGGAATGAGATTTCTGGAAAAATATTCTGCTGTGGAACTGTGTTGAAAATTTCAAATACATTAAAAACCATCCAAGAAAAAAACAAACATTAGAACCCGTTTTTATCCACATATTACTTTTTTTCTAGGATATTTAAAATTTCAAGAAATACTGTATTTTGCAAAGTGAATTGCATATGACATGTGCCGTTAACCTTGATATCGAATGTGAAAACCTGATTGGTTTCAATAAAAAAAAAAGTGGAGTTACTCAGAGCTTGTTAAATATTAACCTTGTAGAAAAAATAAATTGGTCTATAGGTTACCAGGAGGGAAATACAAGCTGCTTGAGAAACAAAAAAGAGACTGTAAAAATCATTGAAATCTTGAAATTTCATACTATAGAAACTTTAGAGAAGTAGCATGGTAAGGAACTGGTTTGAAAAGAAATGATGCACAAGTATTGGGAGTATTTATAGAGTTAAAGCTGAAAAACTAACAAGTCTACAAATATCCACAGTAGTTAAAAGAAGCAAACCTTCTTAACGTGGTTTGACAGCAGTGAATGACTAGAGAAAAGGCTTGGAATCTGTCTCCAAATCCCGGCTGTGCATTAAACCAGTCACACTGGGAAGACCCAGGGGTAAGAAGTGTAGATGGAAAAGATTTGATTGGAGGAATAGAAGAGGTGAATGTTTTGTGCATTTACTGCCTAGAGTGGATGATTAGCATAATTAATCTCTACTTTGCATTGGCCCAGAGGGGGAGTTATTCCTTGATGCACCTGGTGAATAGAGTGATTGAGTAAACTAAAGGAGGGAATTGCTAATGCAGCTACATTACAGCCTTTGTGAGTATCAAGCAGGTGCTTTCAACTCATCATAGCTGCCTATGGTTTGGGGAGAAGACAGGAATGTGATTTGACTGCTTATGGCCTGACCTGTGTCCTGCAGAGCTCATAGATGGGAATGCAATGACTGCATGAAGTGAAGAGAGACTGGCTGCCTGATGGCAAAGCTGGTGGAAATCAGTAGCTGATCAGTGTGCTTCTGCAGAAAAGTGTTGTATTGCTACTGGGCATGGAAGAGTCTGTCAATTCAGCCTTTCACTATATCTCTTTTTTTTTTTCCCCCCTCCCATCTTCTTCCATTTTAAAAACAAACTGCCTGCTGCATGTGGCACTGGTGATTAAAACCCAGGGATTACTTTTAAATACCAATATCCTAGCAAAAATACATGCAAGTGAGTAGTACTGGAACCTCCTAAAGAAGCTGTGTCTAAAGCCCATTTCTTTGCATTTGTGTAGAAGACCTTCTTTATACAGGTTAAAAACTTAACATCCTGGTTGCTGTGCAACTTCAGGAAAACCTCTATTTGAAGACTTTTAAAAATAACCAACGGCTTACAAAAACTTCATGATTTAAGATACTATATCTTTATTGTACAGAATGCAAGATGTGGGGGGTTTTGGTTGACTTTTGGGCTTAATTTTTTTTTTTTTTGAGATTTTTTTGTGAATATTAAAGAGCTTTTTTTTATTTCCTTTGTAGAACTTTTAAATTTAGAAATAACAATAAGAAATGAAAAAAAATAATTTCCCAAGTGAAACCATCTATCAGTTTACTTCCTCAAACTTGAAGTTTATGTATATGTGGGAGGGAGGCTTGGAGAAGATCAATAGCGCCAAGAAAATACTGAATAAAAACCAAGACATCTCCTTCCAAAGCGTTATTCAAAGATAGTGGTTTAAATATGTGTCTAATTTACAGAAAATAAAGTTAGTTCCTGCAGTGATGTACAATTGCAGGTTGTAATTGATTTTGATTGACTTGCAGTTTTGATAACTTGTAGAAGTACTTTAGTGGTGTTCGTATGTTACTGCACTGTGTACAGACTTAGACGACCAGTCCATAAAAATAAAGGAAGTTTAAGGCAAGATAAATAGTGAGACTCAGACAAGGGTCTTAGTTTTTGCATGAAATATTCACTTTTATGTATTTAATTTAATTCATTTATGCATTTGTTTTCCTCAATACCCTCTTGCTCTTTTAGCAGTAGGATAGAAAACGTATTTAATGTGGGTTAGTATGAAGAGACATTTCAGAAGAATTAAAACTTTGATCTGGCACTAGCATAGAGCAGAATGAGAAGTAAGAACTGGAAAAAAAAGGAAGATAATGAATACTGTACTGAAGAATAAAAAAGAAATAGCAGTAGATAATCAGAACTGAAAGTCAAAGCTGAATGGTGTTAAGAAGATCAGTGTCTCACTATTCAATATCTTACTAAAGACGTTGTTGAACACTTAGTTTCTCTTGAAAAACCTCTTGCTTGTGTCATCAACAAGTTAATGTCTTGTGGTGTCCATTATTTTATTTTTTACCATAATTATCAGTGTCACTGCTGAAAACAGTTCTTTCAAAATTGTAGCTAGTCAACCTGAGTTTGGTTTATTGTAGAGGTAGAAAAATAGCAAATGGCTAATGTCATTGCCTTAAAACTTATTTTGAAGGGAAATATTTTTTGATAAGGTTTGGCAAACTAATCAAAGAAATGGGTAGTTAAATTCTCAGTGATTAAATTCAAGGTGAATAGTAGATTATAAGCTAAATCTATGCTTCATTATGCAGTTTTTTTGAAAGTCTTTTTCAGATGATCTTTGCAACAAGGCTACCAGATGTTCCCTAATGACATTCTGACTCTATTGTGTCTGGCTTTGCTGCAATAATAAACCTACCGATATGAACATTCTCTAAGTCTCACCCTCTTTCCTCAGCTTTTCAAATGCACCTAAATTATCTTGTGAAATTAAGCTGCATTAAGAAGTTGCATGTTAATGTTTTTCCCTTAGACATTCAGAAGTCTGGGTTTCAGAATCAAAGACTATTAAAGCATAAACCAAGTCAGTAGGTGTTGCAGATACACAGCTCCATGAAATGAAGTCTCTGTTCTGTGTAGATAATCATAGAAAAGGTCACTTTCCCCTTCAGCTTAAGAAAGAACTAAATTTCATTATAAAGTAAAAAAACCTTCTATTAAGTCTAGCAACAACCACTTAAATATATTCTCTTCACTAGATACACTGGTCACAGCACAGCTGGAAATATATGTGATTTCTCTAGCTCCAGGGCAGACATTTCCTTATTTTATTGGGAACTTGGTTTATTTTTTGGAATTTCAGTACTAAGAGGGTTATGGAGAAATGTGAGTCTGAGTCAGATGTGTATCTTTCACATCTAACAAAGATGTTTCCCTTCTAAGGTGTCAATGAATTTGGTGGAAGAGATAAAGACAGTATACATGAAGAGCACTCATCTGACCTAAAGAAGGATAAAGCTGTTTAATTTCCAGCCAGTGACGGATCTTGAGTTTAGGAGGTGACACAGATGTGTATTACTAGGGCATTTATTATTTCATAGATATAACTCATCATGTCTTGACAGATCTTTCTTTTCAATCCTAGTGTCTGTATCCCACAGGAAATCTATTGGTACCTCTTGACGGAAGAACTGTATGTTATTCATATGTTCATACTATTATACCTTTTTTTCCTTTGTTTTAAAGGATTATATTTCTCAAGCAAGTGAAAGATAAGAATAAAGGGATTGCAATCTGGTATGAGAAGTTATCAAACACATAATAATTTCTGCATCTCTTACATTACAGGAAAAAATATGTGCATATTAATTATATAGTTAAAAGTCAGAGTAGAGCTTACAGCCTATGAATGCTGTTGGTATACTCCCACAGTATTGTGACATAATTGATCAAAATAATGCTTAGGGTCCTCTCATTAAGGATTCATTTGGTATTCATTAGAGATCACCCATCATAATGATTTCATTTGGTATTCAGAGATGTCATATGTTTCTCCATAGGTGTTCATGGACACTTAAAATAAATTGCTTCTTTCCTCTCTTGAACTCTTTGATGACATGTTAATGTAAAAAGCATTTGCACTAACACAGTCTCTCCCAGCCCACCTGGCGCCACAGGGGCAGATCTTCTATAGACTCCGAATTAGTAAAATAAGGATTTTCCCCTCCTGAAAAAATTGAGCTTGTACTATTTAAAAAGCTTACACAAAGGTACACAATGTAAGAACAGGTTTGTTTTTCTATTTAAATAACAAAGGTGTGAAAGAATTTGGAATTTTAAGACAGACATAGAAAATGCTAACTTTTCAGTACTGCCTTTAAGAAATAATTACATGCCAGAGAGGACCTATAGTTAAGACACATTAGAATAGGAGCATTTCAGATTTAAGAACAAAAACAAAACACCAAACCAAAAACAACCCAGAATCAGAATTTGGGAGCTTACACTATCTTTGACTTCAGCAAAAATCTGTTGTTACTTTTCATAGTTTGTCTCCATTTACACAAGCTAAAGGACTTCTAATTGACATGAAGTGAACTTCAGTATTTATGCATATCTTCCTGCCCACCCTTCTCTTGGATTTATATAAATGTAAGGTAGAATAAGCAGAGCTTGAATATTGTTTGTGGGACAGTCTATTAAGAACACTGATTTCTGTGTCAGAATACTGCATATTGCTGTCAGTATTGCCTTGCTGTTGCTAAAACTAAAGTTTCCTGGGTTGGATAGGTACCTTTTTTTGTCCTTTTGATTCTAGTTTGAGAAAGTAAACTGAAACTCCTAGTTGCTTCTGATGTGTCCTCAGTAAGGATGGAAAAGAATCAATTTGGCTCAGCCTTTTCATCCTGCTATGTTCCACGAAGTTCCTTGGAGTTACTGTACATTTAAAAGGAAATGTGGAAGTATTTTCTATATCTCCAAAAATATTGAGTATTGTCCCCTGCCCTGAGAAGGCTGGGACACATTCCACAGATCAGGTTGCTCAATGACCCCCACCAACCTGACTTGGAGCACTTCCAGGGATGGGGCAACATTTTGGGCAACTGGTGCCAGTGTCTTACCACCCTCAGAGTAAAGATTTTATTCCTAGTATCTAATCTAAATCTATCCTCTTTCAATTTAAAAACATTACCCCTCAGTCTGTCACTACACTCCCTGATAAAGAGTCCCTGTCCACCTTTACTGTAGACCCCCTCAAAGTACTGAAAGGTTGTTATAAGGTCTCCCTGGAGTGTTCTCTTCTCCAGGCTGAACAACCTCAACTCTCTCAGTCAGTCTTCATAGGAGAGGTGCGCCAGCCTTCTGATCATCTTCATGGCCCTCTGCTGGACTCACTCCGACAGGCCTTGTCCTTCTTATGTTGGAGGCTTTAGAGTCGGACACAGTACTCCAGGTGGAGTCTCACTAGAGCAGAGTAGAGGGGTAGAATCATCTCCCTCAACCTGCTGACCACGCTTTTTTTGATGCAGCCCAGGATGCACTGGGCTTTCTGGGTTGCAAACACACATTGCTGGGTCATATTGAGCTTCTCATCAACCAACTCCCGCAAGTCCCTCTCCTCAGGGCTGCTCTCAATCCATTCTCCACTCAGCCTGTATTCGTGCTTGGGATTGCCCTGACACATGTGCAGGACCTTACATTTGTCCTTGTTGAACTTCATGATGTTTGCATGGACCCACTTCTCAAGCCTGTCCAGGTCCCTATGGATGACATCCCTTCCCTCCAGCTGTCCACACAGCTTGGTGTCGTTACTGAGGGTGCACTCAATCCCCCTGTCTGTGTCTCCAACAAAGATGTTAAATAGCACTGGTCCCAGTACTGACCCCTGAGGAACACTGCTTGTCACTGGTCTCCACTTGGACATCAAGCCATTGAATGAAACTCTTTGAGTCTGGCTCTCCAGCCAATTCCTTATCCAACAAGTGGTCCACTCATCAAATACATGTGTCTCCAATTTAGAGACAAGGATGTTGTGCAAGACAGTGTGGCTTTACACAATTCCAGGTAAATGATGTCAGTTGTTCCTTCCTTGTCCGCCAATGCTGTAATGCCGCCTTAGAAGGCCACCAAAATTGTCAGGCACTATTTGCCCTTAGTGAAGCCGTGTTCACCTCCTTATTTTCTTGTGCCTTAGCAGAGATTCCAGGAGGATCTGCTCCATGATCTTGCTGGCACAGAGGTGAGACTGAATGCTCTGTAGTTTCCTGGGTGCCCAGTACCGTCAGGACCCAAGGATTCATTTCGTCAGGTCCCATGGACTTGTACACCTTCAGGTTCCTTAGGTGGTATCGAACCTGGCTCTCTTCTACAGCGGGGAGTTCCTCATCCTCCGGGTCCTTGCATTTGCCTTCTGTGACTTGCACAGTGTGGCTAGAGCACTTGCCAGTGAAGAATGAGACAAAAATGTCATTGAGTACCTCAGCATTGCCCATAACCCAGGTGAGTAGG
>KZ506084.1:68414-118827 GCA_002844005.1 Limosa lapponica baueri | reverse complement strand
TTCTCATTGGCTTTTCTATCACTTGGAGAAGGAAGTTACCACTGATGCATTCCAGGAACCTCCTGGATTGCTTATGTCCTGCTATGCTGTCCCTGAAACAGATATCAGGGTGTTGAAGCCCCCCGTGAGGATGGTGGCTTGTGAACATGAGGGTGCTCCTATCTGACTACAGAAGGTGTCATGTGCTCAGTCTTCCTAGTCAGGTGGCCTGTAGCAGACCCCTACTGCAATGTCACCTGTGTCTGCCCTCCCTTTAATCCTTATCCATAAGCTCTCAGTCGGCTCCTCATCCATCTACCGGCAGAGCTCCACGCACTCCAGCTGGCCACTGACATAGAGGGCAACACTCCCTCTTTGTCTCCCCTGCCTGTCTTTCCTGAAGAGCCTGTATCTTTCCATTCCAACACTCCAGTCATAGGAACCATCCTACCAAATCTCCGTGGTGCCAATAACATCATAGCCCTGTGGGTGTGTGCACGTCTCTAACTCTTCCTGTATATTCCCCCATGCTACCTGTGTTTCCATAGAGGTATTTAAGCTGGGCCCCTGATTCAGGCTACATCCTTCTGTTTCTTAAACCATTAAACCTTTTAAAATAGATATCATTTTAACAGGTTCTTTAGCTGGACTTAGTATTATTGCCTTTCCTCTAGCACTACTCTCTAGCACAATAAAAAGAAAATGGTAGCCTATAGGAAATGTGTTTTCACTTCAGTGAAGAAGAATTTTGCAGTTTCTTGCATGTTCTCACAGAAATAATTCTTGGATTGCAAGGTAAAATTACAGTGCACTTTCAAATCTAGTTGTTAGACACTGCTGAATTAACAGGTCCCACAGGAAAGTCCCTTGTGAAACCCAAAAATCTCACCAGGTCTTCCTTTTTTTCCCTATGGTTTCCTGAATAAACTTTCTATCTTTTTTTTTTTCCTTGTCCTTTTTTTTCTTTCCCAAATGCAAATGTCTTGTCAGACTCTTCTGTCCATGTTCAAGTGACAAAAGCAGCTTTTTTATTAAAAGAGCTGAATGATGAATATCAGCATTAATACAAATTTATTTAGCATATTTTATTCTTAATCTTAAGACTTTTCATATTCTTTCTAAACAATCTATCTATCCATGAAGGGAACATTCTTAGTATTAACTTTTGACTTCAACCTGAGTGTTGACTCTTTCTGAAAGTTAATCCACTTGATATATTAAACAGTTATGGACCCTGCTTCTCAAAATGGTGGCAATCTTGGGCACTTCAGGGCTAAACTAGATAATAGGTAATGATTTCCATTTTTTTAAGTTTTTGACCTGTTAGCCTGTTAATTCTGTCTAATCTAGTGACAGGATAGCACTGGTTCCAGACACATCTCACAACTTTCAAAAGCACTAAGGGACTTAGGCAAGAAGAGTTCATTAAAAAATTAGAATATTGTTGAACTGATCACATGGCCTAGAACAATAGCTGCATAGACTTATCCTAGGCTACTAAGAAATAGATCCATGCAGTGAATCTGCTGTTGTATAGGAGGATAACTGCAGATCCAGTACACTCTATTTTGAGTGGAACCTTAAGGGGAAACCAGTTTAGTTTTAATGCTTACAAACTTATCTAGTACTGACATGTCAACTCTGTCAGTATAAAACATCCGAAATCATCTGTTTAATCTATCTAAAGATGGCTTCTGACTCTGGAGGGTTAAAGCAAATTGTATAGTACTGTTTTCTGAATTTGTTACACTCTTGAATCCCTTCCACCTATCTTGATATTTCAATCTGCCTGATCCTGTTCAATGTTTAAATCGCCATTGACCTTTGAGCAACTTATCAAAACAAATTAATACCAAAGGGAACATCAAATCTGACTATGAGATCTGCTGTTTCTCTAGGAAACTCCAAACTCAGAACCCTAAAGTTCATGTACCCTCACAGAGCCTAACAATTGTGGTGGCTTACAGAATGTGATGGCAAAAGGCCTGTGGAAGTAAGGGATTTTGTGTAATCCCAGAAGAATGAAGTTAAATTCAAATACTTCTAATTGTTCCCCAAAAGCAGATAGCCACATAGAAAGCTAGGTTGGAAAGGACCTCTGGAGGTCATTTTGTATAACCTCCTACTGACATGAAGGCCAGCTGAGATCTAACTGTTCAGGGCTGTACCTAACAGACAAAAAAATAACCAGAGGAAGCTCATGAACCCATAGGGCTTCATGAAGTGCATTTCTATACTTCAGCTGTCCTACAATCAAGTTGTGATTCTTTTATGCAAGATTATGGGTCCTTTCACTAGTACTCAAATAGATTAGTACTGCACCTGAAATTGACAAAGTATCACAAAAATTAACCAGCACAAATTGAAAGATACCAAAGAATGCTGGAAAGTATTCACTGACAGCCCATTTATGACAAATAATTACACATGGTATGGTTGTCTTTATTGTTAAGATTACCTTCCTTCCTCCCTTCTCTGTGTGGTATATTTCTGTTTGGATACTAAAGTTAGAATAAGGCATTTGTACAATTCCTTCTCTTAATCACTGAAAATTTTCCCCCTATTAATGTTTCATTTTTCGGAAAACTTTTTTTTATGTATGTTTTAGAAAAGCTTTTTTTCTAACTCTTGTGCAGTAACACTTCATGTAAAGTAGAAAATTCCTCTTTCTAGAAACTCAAACAAACAAAAGGCCTTTAAGACATTTCTGCAATCCTAGTCCTTAATACTCAATATTTGCATTAGAATGATAACTAGAACCTCTAAACAATTCAAAATATTTTAAATGCCAGCCTATGATGATTTATTGTTATATTTCTTATCATTAAACTTATCAATTTTTTTACAATAGCGTTCTCACTTCAGCACTGCTTTTATATACCAGCTTTTTACAACAATATGTTAACTGCAAACACTTTAAGTAAATTTTTGTGAGAGTTTTTTGCAGTGTTTTAACTTTACTTTTTTTTTTTATTTTGTCTTTTTTGTTTTGCTATGAATTTTGAGCCACATTTAACCTGAGGGTGTCTTTATTGCTGTTAAATTTGAAGGCTCTTAAAAGTAATTAAGATGAAGAGTCATCATATGTTTATGAGGGTCTGCTGTTGCGTGGCACCTGGAAAACAAAACTCAGTATCATCTGTGATATGTTAAAATTAGAAGAGAGTTCTCTGCCTGCTGCTTTTTGCACATATCCTAAGTTGACAATAACAAATTAGGACTTAAGTAAAGAAGTTTAGGAGTAACAGTAATGAAAAGGGGCAGTAGAATAAGACACTAATTAATGAATTCTAAAAGAAACAAAACTGCAGCAGTTTTGCCTCCTGCATGCTGGTGAATATTGCCTAAAACAGTAACTGGGAGAGAAAAATTCCCTATGGGATCATTGTTCTCCCCTCAGAGGCAGAGGTCCCATGGGTCAGAAATCCCACAAAAATAATTTCTTAGAATAAGAGAAGGAGAGGGAGAGATAAGGAGAGTCCTACGGTAATGACAAACTTTATGTTGCATTTGCTTTTCCCACTGAGGACAGACAGGGTTGAAAGAGAACTTCAAGTTAGCAGCCTGCTTTGAAAAATGTAGGGAGTCGGAGTTTGAACTTGGATCTGAATTACTATCTGTGATGTTTTGCCTTCTCTGGTATTTCAGCCACCTCATCCTAATGATGCAGTCATTCATTTTTTCCCATTCCTCTGCCATCTTAACCAAGTTTCCTTTGGATTAATCAGAAAGCTAAAATCGAAGGGTTGCTCTTAAACAAAAGTTCTCTTACTTGGTGCTTAAGCAACCCATGCCAGTAACAGCTACTGAGGGACCACAATGTGACCACAAGCCCTGTTGGAGATCAAAGTGATGTTTCATTTAACTCTGCTCATTTTTTTTTCCTGTTATGACTCCAGGAACAATAGACAGCTGTGCATGTCTCCATACCAGGGTACACACAACCACACTGATACTTACAGCCAATGACTTTACTCCCTTTTTTCTCTGTAATACTATGGAAGTTCATTTTACAAAAACCCATGGAGTCCCAGTGCTGATGATTGTTCAGCATCTCCTAAAATTTTTTGCACTTTTACAGAGCCCATCCCTTGAAGAGAAATGAACATGTAGGCACTATATATATAAGTACATGCAAAGGGATTTAACTTTTCCTTAACTGAAGTCCTATCAGGTGACCACTGACACTCAATCTATAATTCACCAGTGGGAAGAAACTAAGCACCTAATTGAGAGTGATAATTGATAAATATTGACACTAAAGATGGCACATCAGTCTGTGTGAGAAGAGCCAGTCTAAATTTATATTTCACTCAGACTACAACTGTTTTTATCTTGCATCTTTCTGAATAGCAACTTAGTATTATATTCAGAAAGAGTTGCATATATAAATACAGACATTGATCCACAGTGCTGCCACCTGTCTACACCACTTCTGAAACACCAACTCAAAGAATATTAATGGTAATACATCAGTGGAGTCAAAACCTGTCAGGCTCCAGGATAAATATAACGCATGTGCTATCAGAGCATATATTAATACAGATCAGTTTTGTGCATGTTTAATAAGAGATATAAACATATTTGACCAATGTTTGGCATTACTTATGCTAGAGTTCAGAGATTCTAATATTTATTGTCACATAAGCACAACAATACATGCACTGTGGTCTAAGCAACACCCAGATGTCTGTTGAAGGTCTGTTTACCCCAAAGACGCAGTCAGGCACTTATTTCCTCTGTTTCTAGCTTGTGTTCTGTTTCTAGGTTGTGTGGCTACATCATTGTTAGAAATGTTTTTATATGACTTTTTTTAATTATATTTTTTTTAATTTTAAAGTCTTTATGACAATGAAAATAACTTGCTGTGGCAAAAATATTGGTTTATGGTTAAATGTCTGGTCAATCACCTAGAGATAAAGAGGCCTTTATGCAAACATCCAGCAGCATGAAGCTCATGACCTCTGGAAAATCCAAATGCTTCCCTAACAATGAAGTCAATTACTCACTTTGTGAGCCTGATATATTATCTTCTCTTAGTACTCTGTGCTAGTTTGCTGGCATTCCCTGTAATAGGTGACCAAGTCTATATCCTACCACACCTGCCTTTTTAACCTTGTAACTAACTATGCCATTATAGACATGAGGGGAAAAGAAAGCCAGAAGCCCAAAGCTGCTACAAGGTCAGGGATCAAGTAACCAGAAGCAGCTCGTTAACACCATTCTCAAAGGGAAGCAAGTCACTAAGAAATTATTTGTGCACCAGTGAATTAGAGACACATTGTTTGTATACAGCTGTTTGTCAAAGACCCTAGAAACTGCCACAGTAATGTTGATGCTGTAGGAGACTGTAAAAGAACAGACAGTTTAACAAAGGTTAGGAACAGCCTCGGCATATTCATTCCTTTGATGCAGCTTTTCTCTCTGAAAATAATGAATTGTTGCTGTGACCCCAAAGTGCCAGAAAGCAGTAAACTGCATGAATAAATGTCAGTGTCATACCTTCAATCACAAATCAGAACCAGATTTTGTTTTCTTTAATCATGGGATCATGGTTGGGTCCACATGTAGAGCAGAAGTAGTCAAACTCCAGTCCATTCTAGGAATAGATGTAGGAAGAGATCAAGCTACAATACACAAAGCTTTTCCAGTGCTTTCTAAGTTGTAGAGGCTGCTTTCAGACAGACAGAGAGACTCTGGTTTTTATAGTTCCACAGGCTTATGAGCAGGTGCTTGATGCTATGTGCCTGTATAAATGCTGAATTTCAGGCAGGAATAGTGTATCTATAATCTCTGGTTTTAGCAAATACCGTTTTTACATTGACTGGAACTAAAGGTACACAGAATTCAAGTAATTTTTTTCTGCATCTTCTGTGGGCCGGCTTCCTAGTATGGTATTGCATGGGTTTGTCTCGTGCACAGTCATGCTTTTGGCATGCATTTAGTATCTGAAATATGGCTGAGGGATTAGTTGCACTGTTAACACTCTACTGCAGCTATGGTATTTTAAATAACTGCAGGGCTGGTCAAACAGATGAAGAAATGCATGTGTGCACACACACAAACACACATATATGCAATGGGAAACGCTCTTTTCCATGGGTGAGAAAACAGAGATAAGCATGCTGTCCTTATCCATGCCATCTTTCACTAATTGGCTCATTACTGAACTAATACAGAATGATCACGATAATAATACAAAAAAAGAAAATGTTCCCAGTTTATGTTTCTTTTGACTTTCTGGGTCATCTGTTTTTCTTGGGTCATAGGTAACTATTCCCACCAACTGATCCATGATTTTTAGGACAAAACTTTCAAATTTTTATATTGCCTTTCCATATAAAGAAATATTGCTGACCTTATGTTAATTAGCTGATATTAGGGTAATATTGAGTGATTTTTCAGCAATATTTCAATATTGCTCCATAATAAATTTTAATAAGGGTTTATGAGAACCTCAAAAATAGGGTATTAAAAAGAGGTAAATTATTTGTGCAGCAAATCATGCAAATTCCCTCTTGCTTTCATTCTCTAAAATCCAAAGCTGACTATGTACAACTTTTCCCAAAGCAATTATTCACTCCGAGACTTTCATCCCCTAAACAGGGATTGAAATGGCAAAACCAGAACCTTTTCTAGAGTCAGTGAGTAATTTGCTGTTTTCCTTTTAATCTGCATGCTTTTTTTTTCCTAAGAATTTATTTCAGAACAGCTTTTTAAGGAGTATTCAACTTTTTTAGTGGGTAAAAAGCAAATTTGTTTTTGGGCATGTATGTATATGTGTGAATGTAAGTGCAATCTGAGCATCTATGCGTCAGATTCAACTGTTTAACAGATGACGTGTTCCTAGATCTCTTGCTGTGCTAGACACACTGACCCATGGGAACAGGAAACTTTTCCCACAGGACATGTGCATATGCAGCCTTCCTCAGCAGGTTTCCTTAACAGGTTTTACACTCTTAAAAAAAAAGCAACATATTGCCTTTTCTTTAGCTGTAATGGAACAACCTTGTGCTTGGCGTTCAGGAGAGGGAAGCTCAAGTGGTGGGTATAATCCAAACCTGGATGATTGCCTTCAGAATAACAAACTGAGACATAGGAATGTGGAAACATTTGGTTTTGTTAAGAATATTTACATCTTATCATTCTCAATTGAACTTCCTTTTACCACTGATACCCCTGATAGAGGAGGCCGTATGATAGTGGTCTCCTCTACAGACAGGAATAAATAAAACTGTCACACATTTGCCTAAAGGGCGTTTCCTAGACATGTTGAGTCCAACAAGTCCATCTGTTCACACACTTCAAATAACTGTCCAAGCTGTTTGGAAGGATAGAGCCCAAAAATCGTGTGGTTCAAAAACAGCACTAGTGATCCTGATTGTCCCTAGGCAGCAAGGTAAGAAATGGCTGGTCAGCATTTCTGCCTTCAGAAGAAAGCTGTACTTTTCTGTATGTGGACTCTGGTTTTGGTTCAGCTTGTTTCCCCTGACAGAAATCCAAGAAACAAAGCAAAAATAAGTGAAGCTTCTTACTGATAAGAAACTTTCAAGTTATAGATAGAATAAGAAATGGTTTTCCCATCTTTTAAAATATGCAAGATTTGGAGGGAAAAAAGAAAGTTCAGACCAACAAAAATATGCTTGCATTTAACCCTAGAGTTAAGACAAGACTTAAGGATTGTTCAGTGGGTTCAGGGGTTTTTTTTTCATTTTGTTTTTGTTTTGTTGGGTTTTTTTTAAGTTAAAAAAAGATATAGCAATGCATCAGAATGCACTGGGTTTATTAGCACAGCATAATTGTGCTCTGGGAGATGCTTAGCTCAAGGTTTTCATGGAACTCCACTGCTCCGTGTAGACTTACTGGTAGGGTCACTCCATGTTTACTTTAACATATGCTTTTACAGAAAATATGAATAATTTGGTAACAGAAAACAACTCACCCATGGTATGGAAGACAGAGTCATACGCTACTTAGGTAGAGTAGATAACTGACCTGATGTTCCTACAAATTCCAAGGCAGTTCTTAAGCTGTTCTAGAGAAAAGGAGAGGTGTTATTTTTTATTAAAATATCCACTGCTTACTTGATAAACTTACAACTGCAACTATTGTGTCATTACAAAATATGGTGTTCGTGCACCAAATTTTTTTGATGAAGTTACATTCAAAAAATTTTCTAATTTCATTCAAGGTAAATTCCATTGCTGAAAGCTCAAGACAGTTCTCCAGTGACACTGAACGCTTGCTTAAGGTAATGCATTGTGTGTGAATGTAGTATTGGTAAACTAAAACCAATGACAGGTTTGATGATGTCTGGAGAAGTGCAAAGAAGATTCCTCATGTGTTCTTATTCCTCATTAATTTGTTACTTCTTTGGGTTGGTTTGGTGATAGAATATTCCATATTTTTAGCAATAAATTTGTCTTTGAGATGCTGCATTTTTAAAGTACTTACAACAATTTTTAAGAAATAGAAGTTTATATTTGTAGTCCTGCAGACCTTTGCTACAGCATACTTAGGTAGAAATTGGTGGGAGTCAGGTGAGATTGAATGAAAGCTGAAAAAATTCACCAAGGCTTACTTCAGTGAAGTTTGTATTACAGAAAAAAAATTAAAGGTCAGAAATTAAACTTTGCCCTTCAGCTTTTTCGTTCCACAGTATTGGCTCTTGTAAGCCAATTAGCAGCTCTGAGGGATCCCAGAGGAGTGATGGAAGCTCCAGTACTTTGGCACATTTAAAACCAGGCTGCACAATATACCAGAAAATGTGTTTGTAAGAAGCACAATTCGTGGGCAAGAGGTGAGTTGGTTAAACTAATGGAGCTTTTGTCTTGCTCTCTCTCACTTTCATCTTTAAATTCTGTGAATTCAAGATAAATGTCAACTGTTGTGAAGGGTTTCATCCTCAAAAATGGCATTTGCTCTGACTACTAATCCATGGTGTGTTATAATAGAGTGTAACCACTAAGCAAGTGAATCCACTTTTCTCTTACAGTCCTTCTAGGACAAAGGCTGAACCCACTCACTTAGAAGTAATGGGAGGCCTTTGACATATTTCTGGATCTTTTATACGTGAGACTATAATCAGGAGTTTCACCGAGACAGTGCAGACATTTGTTTCTCACTAAAGGGAAGAGGAAGCAAAAGTGACTGGGAGATGGGAGTATTTCCCCTCCTCACTAAAAAAAAAAAATAAAAAAATTAAAGGGTTTGGGGGAAAAAGAATAATGAAATTAAAAAAGCTGGGATATCTTGGGGACTGACTTGACAGCGTTGAGCAAACACAAATAGATCTTTTCAGCAACAGGCTGAGTTCAAAGTTTTACAATGATACATACGGCATCATATTCACATTAAATTTAAGCACAACAAAATTATTTATCTAAATCTTAGCTTATTAAAGTCTCTTTATAGATCCCTCACCCAACTAAATAATTAATGAAAATATCTATCTTAATGTAGGATGAACTGTCAAATGGACATGCGAAGTACTATAAAGGAAGACATGGCAGAAAAGGCAATTATTACATGTGTAAATTGAAGTCAGAGGAATCTTAAGCATAATAAAAATTTTCTCCTCTTTTTTTTTTTTTTTTTCAAGAAACAGCACTGACTAGGTAAAACTTCACAGCAAGTACAATATTTAACCTGCATTTAGCATTGAATGAAGATCCCACAGAAAAATTATAAGATCAGTGAATTCTAGAATAACAGTACGTGAAGAACAGATAGAGGGAAAAAACCAACCCTTTTAGTGAGTTCAGGAATAGTTTTATTTGTGTTTTCTCTACTGGTACAATGGTACAGCGGTACAATGAACATTAGCAGATGAATGTCCATACCTGTAAAACTATAGGAAAAAAAAAAGATAAATAGCAAGTTAGCTATTACAAGTTTCTTTATATGATGCATAGAACACAATAAAACTGCAAGAGAAGAATGCAAACACTGCTCTGACTCAGTCATGCTAGGCATGATATCCTCTCCCAGGAGAACAAACCTCTCTGCATTTACGTACAACTGCCTCTAGTGACAAGTATGTAACCAAAAAGTATTTCTAGCTCTACTGCAGCATTCACGTTTTCCAGTAAAATAAATAGATTAGCTATCCCTGCTAATGTATATTTTGAGATCTAAGAACTTTATGTTATTTATCACAGAATAATTAGATTGGAATAGACCTCCTGATAACATCTAGTCCAACCTTCTCCTTCTCCATTGCCAAGAATATTATTTGCAGGGAAAAAGGTACAGATAAAATAATAATTGCTTCATATATAACTTGGCAAAAAAACCCAGATATATATTTTACTGGAAAGTCTACTCAAAGTGGTAAGTTTTGAATCTTGCTTGAAATTTTTTGAAATAAAAACCTCATCTTATTTAACAGGGTTTTGTTTTTGATTTTACCTAGAAAATTTCAAGACCTCTCTATTTAAATAATAAAACATATAAAACAATTTAAGTTCTAATTTTATTTACTAAAAGATTTTTATTATTATTTTATAATATGAAGGAGATTAGTTATGTTAACCAACTAAAAATATTTAAAATATCCTCCTTGAAGATTGTTTTGAAATTAGAATAATGAGCTGCTTCTTAAGAAAAGTGAGTTCTGAAAAGTAGAAAAAGTAGGAAAAGTAGATAAAGTTAATTTATCTTATGATGTTTGCCATTTCTAGTCTGAATATTTTAAAAGGATTAATTTAAAAAAATACCTGTAGGGATCTGTTTGTTTCAAATCCTTTAAATGGTAAACTTGTATTATTTATGTTGAGTAATATTCAGAATGCACTCTTCAGGGTTGATTTTTAACTGAGTTGTAATTGTAGTCAGCTGAAGAAAGCAATAAAATTGTTATAACTTAGTTGTGGTCATGACTAGGACTGTTTTATAAGCATTAAAAGTTCTTCATAATATAAGTGATAGAATTTAAGTTGAATAGAGGCTTTTCAATGAAGTCCTAAATTTTACAGGTTAATAAAAGTAACTATTATGTTTTATCTACATAGGTTTCTTAATGAGAAGTGAACTCCAAACAAAACACCAAGAAAAGGATGAATCACTATGTAATAGTCACAGCTAAAAATTCTGTTTAATTAGAATGCTGAAAAAGCCCCATAAGCTTTGTTTTTTATTTTATTTTTCTACCACTATGTCAGAGGTTATGAAAAGGTCTTTAACCTTTTTTTTCATAGAGTTTAAACCAGTTCAGTGCTCTTTTGATCTGAGAATCTTGAAATAAATGATCTTTTATACTTGCATCCTAACATTTGTTATGCTCATTTATTAAGGACTGTGGATTATAAGGGAAGAAGGACAAAAATCAAGCCTGACATTTCTATCATAGGTCAACTAAAGTTAATCAATCAGGCAGTTTACAAAAATTGTATTGATTTCTATCATATTGTCTAGCATGAGGCCTCAAAATTGGAGAAATTAAGGCAATCTAAGGGCACAGATTCTACATGGAAATATCTTAAATAAAGCAAACTTTGGAGAAAAAGACTGCATCACGGTTATCAATATTGATATCATCTATGACTATACATATATGAGGTAGGTGAGTACTTGTTTTATTTAATGCAGTGCATCAGTCCAAGTTTTAATGCAAAGATTTACATATTTCACACCTCATGGAAAATATTTTTGGTATATTTATGTCTTCCAGCTAAGTTTCTACATTTGAAATATTCATGTTTAAAACTTCATTTCAGCAAAACTAATTTTTAGGTAATATTTTAGGATAATTGGAATTTTAAATCTAGGTTATTTTTATCTCATTTTATGAAAGTGTAATAGGCTATTCCATGTCATATGTAACACAACTGTGTTCTCTTGGTCAGCCAAAGGACTGCACAAGAATGAGGACTGACGTATCCATAGTAACTGATAAAATATTTACAAGTGGGACCAATCTCACAAGGATGAGTGTGAGGGAGGTCTTTGATTAAATGTGAAGGGATTTTAGTTTTTAAATAGCTACAGTTTTACTTTATTTCTCATAGAAACTGCTAAGGGAAAATTGTTGTTTTTTCCCCTCTTTCCCCCCCTGCTCTAGTAGGCATGAAATACAGCATCTGCATTAGTCAGCTCTGCATCCTCTTGTATCAGACTCACTACCTTAAAGCTTCCCAAGGCAATTACTTGTCTATATGTCACAACTGATACTCCCAAGCAGTTTGACATTTCATCTATTGAAATTACTATAGAATGGGTGTCTCTGAGCAAGATAAAAGCCTTTCATCCTGCTAATGCAACAGTATCATGTCACTTTGGCAAATCAGATACGTCCTATTGTGAAAAGAACTAAGTTTTCCACTGCATATCTTATGATTCTGTGAAGGAAGCCATTTATAAAGGGATGTGAGCGAATTATAGTAAAAGGAGCTACGTAAGCTACATCTATCCCCTGCTTTAGAAACTTTTTCTCAGATCTTTTCAGTCATAATTTTTGTATACAAAAGGCACAGTCCAAGACTCAAATATGGCTTAAAGTCTGCAAATGATTTATCCCCTTCTGTATGAGAACTATCACTCTGGTACAAAAAAATAAGGAAGGGGACATTTATTTTAATGGCATCTCAGTAATAGAAGCTGACTGATAAAAGCAAGGAAATAGCCAAGGATGCTGTTCCAGCATTATGGAGCTATTGTTCCTAAGCCTGTGTGAGCTTTTTCATCCTCTCTATATTTTGACACAAATTTCATAAAATAATTTAAGGAGCAGCCCAAGTGTCTGGGCGCTTGTTACATTTGACAATATAGAATGTTTGTCACAATAGTAAACATTCTTTCTTTCTTCCAAGGAAAACTCCTTAAGAGTCCTTAAGGACATCCACCTGTTGGAGCAGGTCAGAGAAGGCCCACAAAGATGATCAGAGAGGTGGAGCATCTCTGCTATTAAGACAGGCTGAGAGAGTTGGCGTTGTTTAGCCTGGAGAAGGCAAGGCTCCAAGGAGACCTTACAGAGGCCTTCCGATACATAAAGGGGGCCTACAGGAAGGATGAGGAGGGACTCTTTATCAGGGAGTGTGGTGACAGGTCAAGAAGTAGTGGTTTTAAACTGAAAGAGATTAGATATAAGGAAAAAATTGTTCAATATGAGGGTGGTGAGGCACTGGGACCGGTTGCCCAGAGAAGCTGCGGATACCCCATCCCTGGAAGTGTTCAAGGCCAGGCTGGATGGGGCTTTGAGCAACCTGATCTAGTGGAAGGTGTCCCTGTCCATGGCAGGAGTGTTGGAACTAGGTGATCTTTAAGGTCCCTTCCAATCCAAACCATTCTATGATTCTACAAATCACAGCTGAGCTGCGACTTCAAGCCAACATTATGGCCCTCTCTGAAAATACAGACAGTGAAGTCACTAAGAAAAAAGTAGATTTATATATTGCTTTTTGCATGATATAGAATTAAAGCAGCCAAGTTAAAAAGTAGTCAAAATGGAAATGTCAGAGGATATGTCAAAAAGATATGTCATAAGTCTTAAACCTTGTATAAATTGTAATGCTGTTTGTAGGCTGGGAATAAGGATAAGTCATTGACTTGAATGAATTACTTGATTTTTGTTTCAATGCATGAAACATTGAAGGTCTCCCAAATCATGCCTAAAGGCATAAAAAATGTCTAACAGACAGGTGGAGGTCCAAATTTTAAAACCTATACTCTTTCTTGTTTATATTTCAGCTGTGTAGAGACCTCAAAATACCCTGGGTATTTCTTGCCTTCCCTCTTCTTTGGAAAAATAGAGGGAAATTGTTACAAAACTTGATATTTTAGTACCTGATCCAGAATATGTCTGGAGGTCTCTCATGAGGCAAAGACAGCTGTTGTCCATGTTAAAAAGAGATGGAGTGCAGAAAGTGTTACTACCAGCATTACTTCCTAAGAAACTTTGTATTTATAACACTTGGAACCTTTTTTCTGGGTTTGCCAGAAGCATGCCTCATGTTATTCCTGTGTTGATCAGATTTTTCTAATTTTTCTAATGGTGACATGAATTCCTGATGGGGAAATAAAGTTACCTTGGGGATCTGGAGTGTTCCTTTGGAAGAACACAGACAACTATAAATGGACAAGATTCAAACATATATTAAGTTGGTTTTGTTCCAGATTGTTCAGTTACAAACACATCCACTTGTTCAACTTTGGACAAAACTAGTACTTCCAACCTTCCATTACCTAGTATGTTCTCATTCTGTAATTGATTGCCATCAGTGTTTTATGAGACAAGTAGATTTGCATAAGGATATTACAGGACTAATACTGCATGATATAGTCAACTAGGAGTTTTTTCAGATTATTGACAACAGTTGTGAAGTGGCAATGGACAAGGAGAAGTTGTCACAGAAAAAATACTGAGAACATAGAAGGAGATGAAGGTAGAAACAATACTTTGAAAATGAGAAGACACTGTCTACAGAGGACACAAGTCAGAAGAACTAAAAATTGACAAAACATGATGTAAAAGGGAGGAGTATTTTGGCAACACAGTCTAGGGCTGGCTACACAATGAAGGGAAAATGTGATAAGGAATAGAATAGGGAGCATGACATGCTGGTAAACAGAGGGAAGAGGAGAAAAATTAAATAAAGTAGAAGGCAGATGAAACAAGAGAAAACTAACAATTTTTACTTATTTATGTCTCCAGAGTGACAGGACCAAAGCTGGAGATGTGCTAACTCATCTCAGTTGTATTTTTGTATCTCACAGTATGAAAATTATCACTTCAGATAACAGTAAGCCACCTGCTACCTACCAACAAATGTTTTCTTATCTCTCATCATCAGGTAAGCAGAACCTGGGAGAAATGACATAGAGATTTGTAGAAAGAAAAAGTGTCTTGGAGAAGAAGGATGTTCAACTAATCTTAACTCAACAAACTTCTTTTTCAGTGGCATCCAAGGGGAAAATTGGGGAAAATAATTTTAAAGACAGAAACGCTCCTTATTAGTAGCAGCTGCTGCAAATCTGGACATCTGGGTTGGAGCAGGCACTGCACTTCACTCAGTGCTTTTTTTAACTTGTAAGATCATGAAGACAGTAAAGGAAAAGTCAGATTTTTAGAGGTACCCAGGTACCCAGCTTCCATTTTATTCCGTTCTTAATACCTTCAAGAAGGTAACTTTCTCTGCAAATGAATAATAGCTAGCACCTTTTGATATTCCTGGAGCACATATCGGGTTACTGTTAAAATCAAGTTAAAAAGTTCTTAAGTGTTAGTAGGTGAGACTTTATGGTAAGTTGTAGCAGTGTTGTAAAAGCACACTTCTAAGGACTTCTGCTGGCATGACTTCCCTCTTTCCTTGCCTGTAAGAGCTATAGTATGACTGCAAGCAAGAAAAATCCATTGACCACATTGTCTGCTTCCGACTTCAGAGACCTCTCTTCCCCACTCTGATTCCAATTCTCTTGGGTTCTTTCAAGTAAATGGAGACAACCACACCTCTCTAGGGATTTAAAGGAAGGTTGAAATAAATCTTTTGGGATAAATATTTTCCAATAGCTCTTGCTGACCAGAAAGGGATGGTACAGTTCCCTGTTTGGGATTAGGCATGAGAAGTAGAGGAACCTGGACTAAGAACTGTCACTTAGTGAATGGAATGATAGATGAAATGTTATGTCAGATGTCAAAATGAAGCTGAAGTTATGGATATTTTCCCTTTTTAATGATTGTAATGAGCATGCTTTACAGTGAGGCAGGGGTAGGAGGAGAGCAGGAAGTTGGAGGAGGGGGAATATAATTATGAGTCTTAGGTTGGCAATGAATTTAGCTACCGTGAGTAAAAGTGTCATCTTCACATCATTTCTGTGATCTGGGTGACGATTTACAGCTGAATCATTGTGCTACTGTCTAAATTAAACAAGATTATGTTTGCTCTAGGTATGTGATATTGATTTGTCCCTTAGTTTCTGTGGCTTTTAAAACATAGCTGCACTAGGGGATTTAGTATGGTTTTTGACACCCACTATCTTTTTCCCTTTTCTTTTTGTTGTTAATCACATAAACTCAAGCAATGAAATCTGAAAATGATTCTTTCTGGCATTTGACTCTAGCAGATTCTTGGGCCCTTTTTTTTGGTCAGGTTCATGTTTGCCTCTAGCTGTGACAAATTGGGATTCTGCTTCTGTTTTTTTTACTGGCTTCCCTTTCCTTTAATTCTGCCAAAGTTTTTCAGCATATTGATGAATTTTAGATTTTTCAAGGATTATTATATCCAGAATCAATCTCTTAATTACTGGAGAAATAGCTGTCCTTGTTTGTGAATCTATTCCTTTGAAGTTTAGTTTGTACATGTATGTCCTTGGGAAGTAGGAGGCAGTGGATTTTAGTCTTTTTCCCTTGCAAACCTTAAATTTAGAATGCATAACAAACAAACAAGCAAAAGAGCTCACAAAATTTTGGATCCAGATTAGGATTCAAGACTTCTGTAGTTATAGGACTATTAAGATTTTGGCTTTGGTTTTAAATCATCCTTACATCTGAATTTGACAAATCAGTTTAACTGAACTTTTTGACATCCATCTTCTTCCTGAAAGTAGTGGAATGCTAAGCAAAACCTTATTTTAAGATATATTAAGGAATCTTTCAAGTCTAAAAGTCAGAAAAAGGGGACATATAAGGAAATTCATAGAATCTAATCCTGTTCATGTATTATACTTTGGTACTTTGCATTTCAGAGTCATGCAAACCTTTCACAAAACAAGTTTTAGGTTTGCGTTTATAAGAGTAATATGTTTACAGGATACAGACACATATGAAAAGATCATTTCTTACAATGCGTTCAAATACCCCATATGTCAGTCACATACTGGTAATAAAAGTCAAATAAACATCTGTAACTGAGAAAATACGGGCTTGTAGGCTTCGTATTCAAAGACCACTTATGTCTACACTGGGTGACACACTCTCAATACATTTAAGTGGTATATTGCAGTCTATCAACTTGCCCAACTCTACAACTTATCATTTTGAGCTCATCATATTCATTCTTCAATTTTAGCATTGCTTACACTGCTTCTTTCAATTAATTCTAGAGATTTTTCCACCTGTATTTGCACTAACTTTTCAGAACTACCAATAATGATACACATGACATAATAATCAATAGTGATTAGTTTTATTAATTTGTCAAGGTTTCACATCAGCTCACGATGACTATTTTATTTAGTAGTAATTCATGCATAATAAATGAACAATGACCCCTTCTATGACTACAATTTCTCTGTCATTCATTTTGTAATAAGATAATTAGTTCATGTAATTAATGAAAAATGTACATATTGTGTATGTATTAGCTTACTACACGATAAATGAAAAAGAGCTTGCTTTGGGATTTTACAATTAACTTGTATCATTTAAACACACTTGGATTGGTACCCAAAAGTGTAATCATAGTCTTTAAGAAATGAAATATGATGAATCATCCAGCTAATTCACGCACAGATAAATGGAAATTGCTGATAGTTTAGGGTACATTTTCAAAGCTGGGGGGAGGCTTAGCCTCCAGGTTCCCAATGATTTTAATGGAAGTTGCATAGTGCAATCCCTCTGCGCCACTTTGAAAAATTTCCTCTCAGTCTAATGGGTTGCCATTAAAACTATCAAGAAAAACCCTGGGACATGGAAGTTCCTCCATCTTTTTGACATATTTTTCTATTTCTCCAGCAAAGACTAGAAGGAAAAAGCCCAACAACAACAATAATCAAAAAACCCTTTTAATTCTACTGTTTCTGATCGTCTGAAATAAGAGACCTATACTTACTATTTACTGCATACCATGCTGATTTTTTGATGCCTGTCTCATTATTTGGGGTTGTAGTAGTTGCAGTTTGTGGATTTTATGATGAGATTTTGTTAAGGTGGATGAATCCTAACTGTATTCTGATTGTGCATTGGATGGCTGGAAACTTCTTTATTGAATGAGAATGCCATTTATATTAAATTCAAATCTTTCAGTAGGTAATTCCAACAGGAGCCAAAGTTACTGATAGAAAACTGCCTATATAACTTGGAGCTTTGTGCTTTGGGTTCCTAGGACTTCAGCATGGCTCCTAGCAAGCCTTAGATCACTGACTCTCTCCTCAGTGGCTTTTTGCTCCTGGTGTTTTGAGACACAGCTGCCCCACAGAAGCCTGTCTGATCCCACAACCAGTGTTCAAAACCACTGAAAATTTGCATTCTGAGGCTCCCCAAACTTCCTATCTGCCTACAAATAATGACATTATTTTGAAAGGGAGCATTTATATGCACAGAATTATTCACAAATCATTTTCTGATTAAATTAATTTTTATTAATTCCAGAATTTCCTGAAAAATGCAGTTTCAGATCCCAGTATGCTCTCCTTAGGCTTTTATGGTGCTCATGCCTTTAATCCATCTACATGACAATGAGATGTCTCCCTGTCTTGTGGAGCTGCCAGTTGGAATGAATGTGATAACAGTGTGCAGAAGAAAGCACAACTGTATTACAGTTACATATGAGTAACATAGTAACATATGAGTAACATATGAGGCTAAAGAAGAATGTCTAAATCCTAAAGTTGCTGCTAAATGTTAACAACAGCTCAGATGGAATAAAATTGGAAGGACAAACATTAACTTGCCTTTCCTGTCTTCATGTAGTGAAGTAAATAAGAAATGGTCTATGCAGAACAGATTACACAATAGTGTGATTTAAGAATTATTCTGTAAAAGGAATCTTGCAATGAGTTATCTTCAAAGAATTGCCCATTCTACTGCTTTCTTTGTGAGATGGCAGTTTACCCCACAACTAAAATCCTAAATGTTTGTATCTAGGAGGGTGTAAGGTGGCACAAGAAGCAAATAGAATTCAAGTGCCTTAAATAGTAGAAACAATCTGAAAAAAAAGTGTTGGAATGACTAAAGAAAAACTCATCCCTCCCTCCCTAAACTTGTCAGTCCGCAAAATAATAATAAATAATTCATAATAATAACAACAACAACACAAGAACAATAATAAAAAATCAAACTTGTTAAACTGGAAAAAGAGGAGTTTTTAAGTTACTCCCAAACCAGAATTACAGAGAAAGGAAGTGTTCTAAAATGACTAGATACTCATCTCAATCTGTTGAAATAGTAAAAACTGTTTTCCTGAGATTATGAAAAATTAAACTTCTGTGCCTGAAAAATAAATAATGTACAAAACATTGCTAGTGTACAGACCAGTCCAGGATGGGTTTCAGTGAAAGGAAACCAGTCACTGGATGACCTGAGAAATTAGTTCCAGGGGCCTCATCAGCAATAACAAGTCACTTCCCCAAAGCCATATAACCTGAGAGGAGATCAGAGAAAGCTGGGTTCTCATCTGGCTAACTGAGGAGCCCTCCTGCTAGCAGCACTGAAAAAGGTATCAAAGATAAGCATCTACTACGCCTCTCTCACTCTCTTACAACCTGTAGGGGAATGCCTGTGGAGATACTAGGATAATACTGAGCTATCATTCCATCAGGAACTGTAGTGAAAATTGAAACCAGTCATGAATTTGCACCAAGATGGGTAATTTACAAAACCATTAGTCTAATTTTGGTAACGACTTTAAATACATATTTGTCTTATCTTTGTGTGATGGACTGGTTATCTGACATAGGTAATTGTTTTATAGAAAGGTTATACTTGAATAGGTAGGAAGAGAGTATATTATTTAAGCATTAAGTCAGCCACTAAATAGTATAATGAGTACTTGTGTTACATGAACAGTTTCCACTCTAAGTACTGAAGAACAATTTGAATCAATACGATGTCTTGAAGACTTTGTGTAGTACGTAAGAATAATTTACTATTTTAGGAAAGTATATTGTCGAGTAAATACATAACTGTAAGAAGAGTACTTCTGAAGTATATCCATGGAGAGCACAACTTTTGATTTCTATTATCAGTTTTTTCAAAGAGTGGTAATTACAAAGACTAGTTACAAAAAATCAAAATACATTTTTAGTAAATAATATTTAGGCTTACATTCAGACATTCTTATCAAAAGCACACAACTGAAAATGTATTTCAAAAGAGAACAACTGGTATCACAGCATTAATTGTTTAAATTCCAGGTGGTTTCAATTACAACTAAACAATGACTGATTTCACCTATCTTATTAATAACTGTGCCTTCCATAACTCTCTGATATTTGCTTTTCAGTTCTTCTTACACAGCCCTCTTTCTTTCCCCCTCATCCTTTTTCACTTCCCTCCTCTTTTCCTTTTTCACTGGGAAATGTGCAGATCTCTTTAAAACTTACATTCTCCAAATTATTAAATTTTCCAAATTATCCTCTTCTATCCCGATCCTAAGAGCTCTAGCTCTACACAAAATCAGTTATATTAAAATAAATGTTACTTGAAACAATCATGTATGTCTTTTCACTTAGCTCAAATTGTAGTTTGAAGACTGAAAATAACTAAGTTAGATAAAGTACATCATATATAAATGGTCAGTCCTCGTGCTTTTACATTGCACTCTTCTCCTTCCCTTTGAGTTCAACTTCCTAGAGTTAGATCTTCGATGCATTCTAAGAACATGTCTTCCTTACTTCCTTGACAGGTTAAGGCAATTTAAATGCTCTCAGTTACAGTTCCTCCCCCTTCTTCCTACTGGTATAAGTTCTAAGATGACCACGTGAACAAAAAGAAAATGTTCCTGTAGGATCAGTTCTTGCACCTGGTCAATTGCATTAGCTCACCATAAGGTGTATGGGTGGGGGACAGAGGTGTAAGGTTGGGAAACAAAGAGGAGGACCAAATGGCAAAGGCCTCCAGCACAGTTCGTGTTCAGCTGCTATAAAACTACAGCCTCTTGTTTGAATGCACATGATGTCTAATGTTCCGCACACAAAAAGTCCCTCTGACCCATATTTAGAGATGATTTATGTCTAGCCTAATGATACATCCTGTGTTGTAAAATTTACACCTACATGTGCCTTCTACATATTTCAGTATAACATTTTCATAGCTTTGAGGGAATAAAATCATTGCACTTCAGCTGTAAGACCAAACATACTCAGGGCATAATTTTGGAAGGTCCACCATCTGAAAATAATAAGCTCAGCATTACCAGGGCTGCAAGATTTAAACAGGACTTTGCAGCATGCAACAACTAGCTATAAGGTAAGTTCTTCATCCTGAATGTCAGCTACTCATCAGAGACACACCCCATACAACTCCCAAAAATAATGAAAGAAGAAGCAACTCATTTTGTTCTCTTTTAAGGGGGTTATCACATTGTGGCTGTCCCCCAGAAGGAACAATCTGGCTGAGAAAGAGCAGGGTCTATGATTAAGGCAGGCAGGGTTTGATTCCACTGGGTTCATAGGTATTAGCTAGGAGTGAAATGAGGTGTGTCTTAACTAAGACAAATAGTTGCTATTCCTGATAGCATTCCCAATCAAATTAGTTCTTTCTGAGACTGATCTTTTTTCCATAAATTTTCCCTACAACATCCTCTTTCATACCCATTCTAATCTTCTCTTTGCAAGTGCTCAGAAAGAGAACTTGTTTCCTCAGGCATTTGTAAATCATCTATCAGGTAAAAGAAACTCTGCGACAGAGTTAATGGTATTGCAGAAACATGCTATATTGGTGTAGTAGGACGGCAATTTTGTTTTACTGGTTTATTATACTGACGTAGGTATGCAGATGTCTGAATAATGCCATAACAATTTTTAAGCATCGAAGTTATATATTTCTTTCATTAGACTGCATGGGAACTGCATCAATTACATCAAAACAAAAAGGCAATAAACCTTACAGAATCATCTACTCCACTAACTAACCTTTGTATTTTCAAATTAAGCAATAAATATCTTTTTCTCTCAGAGCAATAGAACTAAATGCTATGGCATTCATTTAGCCGAGGAAAAGAACAGTTAGGGTATGTAATGCAGTATAATAAAAAAGAAAAATATAATTTCAGTTGATTCTTGTGGAAAACAGCTAAAATTTCAGTTCGATCAGTTTCGATCAGTTCTCTTTGACCTGAAAACTAAAATCCTTGTCTCACGAGAATGGATTTTGACTTGAGATTTATAATAGATCTGTGTCAGAACTATTGAAATCCTGGGTGATTCAGATCCCACTGCAATATGTTGGCCCTTATGCAACCGATGAGGTGGTCAGAGACAGAAAAGGCAGAGTAGATACTTGTAAACAAAAGTAGATAATTGAATTTTATTGAACAACAGAAAGTTTGGGAAATTACCTATAAACTCATTTTCAACTAATTTTGGTCGTGACTGGTGACTGGTCTGGACTGCATTACAGACTGGTAACTTTAATAAGTCCAGAACCACCATAAGCTTTATAAGAGTGTAAACTCATTTCCTCCCTTAGCTTGACTATTGGAAATGTTGAAAGCAAAACACTTTTGTGATGAGAGATGAACAAGGCTGGACAATTTCATGGAGAATAACTCTATCAAGGTCGTGTGAACCTGATGATGCAGAGGCCAGTCTCCAAACTGCTGATGAACTAAAGGTGGGGTATATGAAGGCAAATATTAGCTAGACATGAGCTTGTTTCTTTCTTAAGCGTATACTACTGTCCATTATCAGAGGCAAGATATTGTGCCAGGGGAACATTTCATCAATTCCATAAAGTAGCTCTTCTGTACAGTGGACAGAAGATAAATACATAGAGATTTATTGCTTTTTCATGTTACTAACAATAAAGAGTATCTTCATTAAAATTTGTGTGAGAAAAGGTCCAGACCCAAAATGTAACTACTAATAAGATCTGTTTCACTCTCCATTTGCCTTTGAGATTTTCAAAGCCATATTCTAAGGCAAATGTGGCCAGAATACTACATTTAAAAGGTTTTCCTGAATCTATATGTCTCTGTATACTAAATATGGCAGTACATTGGTAGCTTTCACCTTAGGGCTTTTGACCTGCAGTCAGCACGCCCTGAGAAAACATATAATTTTCTCTTTTGCACAGTATATTTGTTTCTTTCTTTTTTGGTCCCAAATTCAGCCAAATGAACCATTAAGTGGAACAGACAAAGCAATGGAGCTGATGAACAATGTATTGAAACATGCCTAAGGCAACAAACAGGTTTTTAATTGCTTAACTTTTATTTCTCTAATGTTTAGCTCTCTAGGTGATTGTGTGACAAGAGTTTTCACTATACTCTTTGTTTTGAATCAGGTATTTGTTATAAACCTACTGATGCACTGAGACATGATCTTGTAAGCAACAGCTTTGATCATCTCACCCTATGCTCCCCTTCTTCTTAAGTTTTGATGTAATTTTTCGTCATGGGACAGGAATTTATTACACATCTCCCTCCACCAAGAATTCTGGATACTGCCATCATTGTGAATCTCTCTGACAAAAGCACTTTGTACAAACATGAGCAACTGAACAGACAGATAAAAAAAATAATAGAAGTTTATAAGGCTATTACTCTCTCAATGTCTTTGTCTTAGAACAGATCAGAAAAAAATTTTGGTGAAGGGTAAGACAGAGTGCAGAATTTAAGCTTATGCACTGAAGGAAACGCAGGTAACCTCCAGTGACTTATTCTGGCCCAGTAGGTTAATATTGCTATCCTCTAGTAGAGTTTGTATCAACACAGCAAAGATGGTGGAGTGAATGCCACTACTCCTCCCTTGGTTGAATCTGCTGTGGAGAGCAGCTGCCACCACCAGCTTTGGGAAACACAGCAGATGTGAGTGAAGGCAACTGACAGTTAATTGTTCAGACAGGACCCTGCTGAAGGCTGTGGACAAGTCCTGTTCAGTGTTCATAGCTGCAAAAAAGATAATCCTCTTATTCTTTCTGTCTTCCTCTTTTGCCTCTTTTATTCACCATGGAGTCTATAACCAAAAGGCAACAGACATTTTACTTGTTGTACAAGGGTCACATTTTAAGACTCTTCTTTTGGTACATGTTGTGTGTTTGTTCCTCTCATCACTTCAATTCTTTCTTTTTCTTGTTTTGACTGATTATCTCCAAAAAAAAAAAGTGCTCACAAGTTGGAATGAATGACATTTCACCTAGACCTGTTCCTTCCCTGTCCTGTGTTGTGTAACAAATTTGGTTTCATAAATTCACAGAGAGCAGGGGAAGATATTTTTCGTTACTGTTCATGTGGTAAAAGTATCCAGTTTTATTGTGAATTCTTGTCATAGCCTAGGAAGCAGTTTTGAAAATAGTAGAGGTATCAAAACGCTGAGGAACTGAAGCCTGGGAAGGTTATATAGTCTCGCTTTGTCACAGGCAGTAAAATCCCTTGAGCTAACTTTACAACTTATGGTTTGCTGGAAGGAACTATAATTAAAGATTTACAATACCAGTCCTACTCATATATACTCTTTGTACAAGGCTGTAAGACAATCATTTCTTGTCAGGCTGCTTCCCCTTTCTCAGAATTTAGTGATCTATCAATGTTTTACCTGGTGAAAAGTGGCATTTGTGGATCAAAACCTAATGGATTTTGGATACATGAAGCTAACGCATAAAATTCGTATGCTACTGTTCTATGCCAAGATTCTGCTCAGGTCTGTTGCCCATTTCACTTCAGATACGTTAAGTTATATACATCCCTCTTTAACGTTTTTTGAAGCTTGTATGTTCAAAATTCAGTAGTTCTGTCTCAGGAACTTTTCTTGATTAAATAAATTAGCTCAGTGATCAAGCTCCTGCCTCGTGTTAAAACTCAGGTTGCCAGCAATTATTCCTCCTGACAAAGAAAAGTTTATTTATCAATGTCTGCTTGTTACACGGTTCAAATAAATCTGCTTCTAAGTGAAGTGTCTGATTTACTGCCCAAGACAATCTGGAAAACATGACCATTCAAACCAATCTCAGATTTACACCTCAGTTCAAAATACACTCAAGTGGATGATGTTGCCTCTAGCCCTGACTGATAATGAACTGATCTGTGATTTGACATTAAGCTCAATTATTGGAAATGGAAAAAAAGTAACCTTTCACATACACTAGCAAAATTGTCACTGTATTTTATCTTCTGTTACATCAAAGAGACTTCAGGATTGCTTTTTTCAGGTTTTATTGTTAAAACATTTTAATTAAAAAAAGTCTGCAATTTATTTTCTGAATTCTTGATAGGAACCGGGCGCAAAAGCTCAGATTTGCATATGAAAGCAACAACTCTATGATATCTAGCTGTCAGCATTTTTTCAAAAGGGATGTAAACCTGCCAAAAACTCTTTAATGTTGTAGCACATGTGAGGATCTTACTTCAGACTAAACTGTATAAAAAGAAAACATAACTTACTCTGTCCTAGTTGCCTTCCAAGAACTTAAGATAAAACTTGTTCAGTTTAGCTTTTTTTGACTTGAATGTAGTGATACTTCAAGTGCTCAAGCTGAGCAGTATAAATGCAATTCATATGTTTCACCATTTTTAAATGCTTTTTGCTTTCATTTTACACCAAAGTGCAAAACAAGTGATTATAATGAATCCTCATGAATGACCCCTCTAGGTATGTGCCTCGTCTATGTAGGCATATTTGGCCATATTCATTCAGTCATGCATAACTTGGTGTGGTATATATATTGCTGGACAGTAGGACAGACTCTCATTGATATAAGTGACTTCCCTGCTCATCACCATTGACTTATATGGAAGTATGCCAACTCATGTTGGCATATCAATATCTATTAATCAGTGCTCATCTGCACTGTATGTGTATGAAGATTGCTGTTGTTGGAGTACACATTGATCACCTTCATATTTTGTTCATAAAATTTTAAATGTGCATTCTGTTCACTTTATCCTAGGCACCTGAATGCTACTGACAGGATTATTTTTTTTTCCTAATGCAGCCTTTTGCTAATACCGACATATATCCATAAGGTCAGCAGTCTTGCATTCATGTTTCTTTTTGAACATTGTAATTGAATGAAGGTGTGTTGGGATTTTTTTTCTAGAGCTGATGGCTGCAGATATGCACAGCCAATTCCTCCTTTTTCAGTGTGTTTTTCCCTCTCCCTCTAACAGCTTCTGACATTTCCTGAACGTTGCAGGCCACTAACCACTCACTGACCTTGCTCTGCCTGAGCCCCAAATCTGAGGAGCAGGGCCAGACTCCCACTCCCTTTCTTCTGCCTGAAGGAAGAAACATGAAATGGACACCTCTCCTTTACCGAAGTGCTGAACATACGGATAATAATACTTAAATGAATAAGTAAATAAAAAACACAATTCAAACATTAAGTGTTGTCAGTTTTGACTGTTTTTGAAAGTGTTTATTTAACAGTCATTCTCATTAGAATGTGTTACCTCTCTGAGCAATAGTGACTTTACCTTTTCTGAAACCATCTAGGGAGCAAAAGACTCCAGGACACTGAAAAACATCAGCCAACAGAGTAACTTTCACTTAATTATTTTGAGGTCAGAACTTTCACTTACCTTCCCACTATATTAATTTATTTTAGTTTTTTTTTCCTTGGACATTTTTCAAGGTCAGCAATGTGTTGACTATTTTAAGTTAACTGGTAACAGATGTACTCTATTGAGTACATCTTAGTTCCCCTCCTGAAATGTAAAAACTCAAACCAGCTTTAACACTTCTAAATATAATACCCATTTTATAGCTCCTAATTTGCTAGGTTTCACAACAGGGTAGTTTTTTCATTAATTCTTCGCCTCAAGCCATTCTTCAACTATAATTCTGTTTTACTTAACAGTGTTTAAAAGAGTCCCTTAGCGTTGGCACAGACTTTACACAAACTGAGCCTCAGCTATTTCAAGTCCAGATTCCTTTTTAATGTTGATTATGGTTTTTTCTACTAGTAATGGTTTATTTTTTGATCTCTAAAATTCACTAGCTCTGAATTTCAACCTATTCAACTTTCACCATGGATAATTCACTCCTCTACATAAGAAAACCTTTTATGGGAAGGATGAAAACAGGCATGGCATAACTTCAGTGTAACAGGGGAAACTCCAGGGTGAGAAGATAGATCTACGAAGTCTCAGGGAACCTGAGGAAAGAAGACACAGGAATATTAAAAAGTACATTTACCACAGTGCCTATAACAGAATCCTCTGATGTCATTTTTAGGTACGACACTTATGTGCACCTCTGAGCTCTTGAGTCTGAGTGAAAATAGCGTGTGTGACTTGGCACTGCCACAGTAAAAAGACCACACAAAGCCTATCCTCTCTTGTCAAAAGAGAAACTTCTGTTGATTTCAGAGAGATGAATCAAACCTAATGGGAAGAAATGTAAATTTCTAATGAGGAAAAATCATCTTGAAATATTATGGGAGAAGTCACTTTGTTGTCTCAGATATCAGTGTGAATGCAAGGACTTCATTGCTCAAATATCAAATTGTTGGATTTCTCTCAATAGATTTGTATTTATTTTATTGTATGTATCTGGCCTTCTATGAGTGTGATCAAAATTTGGCTTGAGATGTTTCCTGTGACAACAGAGAAAGGTTTTCTCCCTTTTTAAAACCATGGTAATTAACTTGCAATGTTAAGTTTAGTTTGGGACCGTCATCCTCAAAAAATTCAGACCAAGCACTTACCTAGCGACTGTCCTTAAATTGGATCTGCAGTAAGAGCACTTCTGTCCTTCTGTCTAGCTTATTTTTATCTGCACAGCTGAAAGGTCTCTGCATGACTGCCTCATAGGACTTCCAGCTCAACTTCACAACTCAGTCTATTATATTTTGTACTTCTTCTAAGCTGGTACAGTTAAGTAAAAAGCAAAGCCGTAAAACAAATTAATCAGGTGTCCCACCTATTGTTAGTTATCCTGTGTGAATAAGGAGTGGTTAATGTTCAGATGCATACAGACAAAACACACTCCACTTTATATTTCTGTTTACATTTATCTTAGCTCCATAACAAAAAGTCTCAGTGGCTTCTGCTTGTTTGCTCATCTTTACAATAACAAATCTGTAATCATGCAAAAGTGTTCTGAATTACCATGTCAGGTGAGGTACACCCACCTTTCATAAACTCTTTGCACAAGTACTTTCTCTGATATTAGCTACTGCTAGAGAGAAAAAACAAAACAAAACAAAACAAAACAAAACAAAACAAAAACAAAACAAACAAACAAACAAAAACAAAACAAAAAAAATCCCCCACAAATAACTGAACCTTAAGTAACCTAAAAGAAAATTCATAGAATCATAGAACAGTTTGGGTTGCAAGGTACCTTTAAATATCACCTAGTCCAACAACCTTGCAATGCACAGGAACATCTTCAACTAGATCAGGTTTCTCAGAGACCCGTCCAACATGGCCTTGAATGTTTCCAGGGATGAGGCATCTACTGTCTCCCTGGGCAACCTGTTCCAGTGTCTCATCACCCTCATTGTAAAAAAATTCTTCCTTATATCTAGTGTAAATCTATCCCCCTTTAGTTTAAAACCATTACCCCTTGTCCTAATGCAACAGGCCCTGCTACAAACTTTGTCTCCATCTTTCATATAAAAAAGCTGAGTTTCTTTATTCTTGGTCTAACGTATTGGTGCAGAAAAAAAATGGTAAAGTTATCTCAGTCTTGACAACAAGCAAGTGACAGTGGAAGTGAAAACCAGTGACCAGTGACAATTCAGTGGCCACGAGTCACACGGCATTTAAGGGAATTATATTTAGCCTGTAAGATTTTGCCTGTTTTACCAAAGTTACTCAGTCTATCAGCTACCCCAGTGCTTGACTGTG
Source organism: Limosa lapponica baueri (assembly GCA_002844005.1). NCBI lineage: Eukaryota > Metazoa > Chordata > Aves > Charadriiformes > Scolopacidae > Limosa > Limosa lapponica. The sequence continues at coordinate 90,184 of KZ506084.1, read as the reverse complement.
GCTAACAAAGGCTCGTATGTTATTATGGTTGATATAAACTCATTCACAAAAACACCAAGCTTTCCTGCTTCATATGAATGTTTATTGTTTTCCAAAGATGCCTACAAAAACCCTAGCCCTTAGCTGGTTCAATATCAGAGTCCAGTGAAATTTAAACTCCCCTTCTTCTGGTTTCTCCGGTCATTAGCAGATGAGGAATATACGAAGACACATCTCAAAGATCAACACACTGTGGCCTCAGTGCCCTAAAGCATTGGTCTACAGAGCACTAATTATGTCTTCGTCATCAGTCCTCTTCCACCAGCAGAGTACTGATTAGATGAGTTTTCCCAAGACAAATTATTACACTGAGGAAGACTGCTGCTACTGCACAACACGTACTTGTCTCTATAAGCTCTAATGAACTGTAATGAACAACTACAATGAGTAAAGTGGAAAAGCCATTTCATATCTGTGTCTGCCAGGTAATGATCCAAACTGAACTTCAATAGGTACCTCTCCAAAAATGTCAGTGATACTAAAACTATTCCCCTTCTTGTGATTGGAATGTAAGTGTTCGCCATAAAATAATTTCCTTAAAAATAAATTAAATAGTAAGTAACAATAACAGCTGACGACTCCTCAGAGCCTGATATACCTGCAGCTGAAATGAGTGGAAGGAGCTGCTGTCTTCTGGGGAATCTGGGCCTAGGTCTGAGAGGACTCAGCTCTTGATTCTCCACTGTGATGGGCTACGGTAGCTGAAAATAAAATGGTTACTTGGAAGTATTCAGAAATGTGAGGGCAAAATAAAAAGGAGAAAGAGACTGGGTGATGAAAGCAATGTCACAGCCCATCTTATTAGTCCATCAAGGAAATTAAGAATGGGTTAAACAAAAACCTACAGATTGAGGCAGAATGATTGCTTTCAACAATTAGCATTGCCTACATTATTTATTTTTCTGGCTACTATACAACCCCTTGTTTTCAGAGTTCGCATTCTTGATTATTAAAATGCATGCTGTAATCGAAGTCTATGGTAAATTAGATCCAAAGGAGAATTTCAGATTGAGAAACTGAAACACATTCCTCACAGATATTATAGAAGTTAGAGAAAGGGAATGGCCCTTTAGCGCAAGCTGGTAAAATTGTCAATTGTTCCCTACAGTACATTTTCCAATGCTTTTTGTATTGTGAATTTTAAATGTTCCTAGAGATGGATCTTTTTTTCCACCATTTCCCAAGGAACATTATTTCACAACTGAATAATACTTACTGTCAAGTTTGCATTTTTTGTTCAGTTAAATTTTCAAAATGCATATTTGCACATCTTTATTTATCTGTTTAGCAGACCATAATAATAATAGTATTTCAATATGCATTTTAAGTAACAATATCAGAAATGGTGTATATTCATTTTCTAAACTTAAAAGCAGTATGTGAATTTCTTGGCTTACAGCACTGAAGTATCTCTGCTTTTCCTCTATTTGTAGTCAAAAAATATTCAATAAAAATAAGGAAACATTTGAACTTGTTCTGACCTTACGTAGGCATTGGTCATCTCCAAAATTTCATATTCCTTCTCAAGCATAAATAGAGTTCTGCCTCAGTTCATGGCAAGGCTATCTGATTTTTAAGAAACCAGAGGGAGTGAATGTTATGTCAGTTTCAATAAATCCAAAATGCAGCATTTTGTGGAATTAATATTCATAGTACTGTTTTTCAGACATTAATTATTTTTATTGTTAGCTTCAAATGTCTAACATTGCAATTTTTACTGATATAGGTGACAATAAAAATACAAGGTGAGACAGGAACATTAAACATGATTTTTCAAGTTTGCGGTTGCATGAGTTTTTTTAGAGTAAACGGCTACCACCTCTTATATTTTCAGTCAGGTGATCTGCATTTCTTAGAGGTTCCTTACCAGGGGGTTCTGATGACAGCAAAGAAGGAGACTTGATTTTGTTCCATGTGACTTCTCATGGTCCCTTTGTGAGGATATAAAATAGAAGACAGTGTGCAATGTCTTCAAATTACAGCCACACTTCTCTTCAGCAGGAGGACATAGATTTGTTAAGATCTACTGTATAAATAAGAGTAATTTCCATGTGCTTTAAATTACTCTTTACAGGTCTTTTTTTCAGTTGTCATGTTTATCTGTATAATCAGGAGTCTTTCTTGTAACAGCAGAAAGTCCATAGCTAAGCCCATGAACTTTTGACAATATGGAGACCTTTCAGGAATTTGCCATTTAAATCCTACCCTTAAAGTAATATATCATAGCTTTTGTATTCACCTACACTATTCCTGGACATACTTGCTACTCAGGACTATGTAGGACATTCAGTGCAAAAACTGAAGCTCTTGTGTTTTCCCTGCCTCTTCCCCACTTTGGCATGAAAATAGGTACTGAATATTTAGAGAAAAGTAAAATAACCACAAATATGGGAAAACTAAGCAATGGGTGATTTCCTCTCTGCTGAGGGAGGGATATGCATAATCTATTTTCTATGAATTTATAATTTTTATCATAGAAAATAGTAACTATATTCTCACCAATAAGGTTGATTTAGCACAGAAAAGTATGTTCAAACAGTGCAAGTTTGTGTCGTTAGGGATACTGGCCAACATGGGCAGGAATAAGGATCTTTCATATCTGTCAGTTCTAAGCTGAAAATTTCTCCAAACTCTCACTGGGGATTGAGAGAACGAAATATCTTGCACGAGTGAGCTGGTGCACAGAGCATTGTTGGACTCATATTGCAAAGAAGAAATCCAGCTGAAAAGAAATTTTTTTAAAATCCCATAAAGTAATCCACTAGTAAGAATGGTTTTAAAGCCTTGCTTCTGTCTGTGCCAGACAGTGTGTTGTACTGAGTTTCTTACCTAATTTCACAATTCATAACACACTTATTATCAAATACACAAAATCTATACACACAAAAAAATTATCCATACACAAAACACTTCACCAAGAACAGCTATATGAAACCAGAACACTTACTAGTTTCTCTGTAGGGGAACTTTCCTTTCTTATGCAACACATAGTTGTGTACATATATCTGTTGTGTTTTGTAAAGACTGTTAGGTAGACTGCCCTTTCACTGAACAGTTCATCAATGTAGCAGATACGTCACCTGAAAAAGTATGCATGTAGTAACATACGTTTACTATAAAGCAGCAATGTATTCGTAAGTTTGCAGATAAATACTGCAATCATTCCACATTCTTTGCTTTCTTGGGCAACATATCAAGATGGATATTAAGTTTGCTAAGTCACAGCACTAAAGGCAGAAAGATAAATACAGAAGGAGACAACACTGGCGTTTTTAGAAGCCCACAACTTTCAATGAGACAGACCCAAAGGTGATCTACATATAGCAAGATAAGATGGAGTTTGGTTGGAAGATGAATCACATATCACAAAATCAGAGAATGGTAGGGGTTTGAAGGCACCTTTGGAGTATATCTAGTATGACACCCCTGACAAAGCAAGTTCACCTACAGCAGGTTGGACAGGAATGCATCCAGGTGGATGTAAGTATCAAGTGGGATAAATCAAAAATTGTTGATGGTATTGCCTTCATCACATGAATCACATCCCTTCTTACTTTTGAGTTGTAGCTCAGAATTTTTATCAAGTTCCTAGTTCCCCAAGAAAATTTTGTGTCCAGGTTACCCTACTTGCAAATGGGTCTGAACCTTAAGTGGTGAACCTGAGCACAATATAGTCCTTGTTTCCATCTCCTATGTATCAGAGAAGGTAGATCCATATGCATCATGGTTTACTACTTCTGCTAAGGTAAAATTAGAGTACATTTGTACAGATGACACTTTAGAGAGTTCTCTCCAACATGTCAACATGCATTTTTAAGAATTAAAAAAAAAATGGGGCTCTAGAGGAGCAAGTGTGAAGAAATTCCCATTTATCTGAACATTATTAACCACAATAGTTCATACAGTTATTTTGTAACTTGGTTCTAAGGTCAGCTGATACAGAATTTCAGAGGCAATTACAGTAAATGAAACTGTAGAATATCCCCATGGGGTAATATGAAGATATCTTTGCAAGATGCTTTTTTTTTATTTTTCATTCCTCCTAACCCTAGAGCTGCCGCATCTTGCAGCTGCTTTCTTTTTGACAATTCGTCACTCCTGAAAAATGTTTGCAAGCACTTTGGATAATTTCCAATTCATTCTTGCAGGAAATGAGGATTTGCTTCCTCACTTGGGATACCTGCTGCTAGGTTTATTCACTAATAAGCATGATAAATGTTTTAGCCTTTGATCAGTGCTAAATTAACAAGTAAGCTCCATAGAAAAGAAGTCTTTGAGGCTCTGAGGCTCAAGACGGTGAATGAGTTGGAAATATGATTGATTGTGTTGCTGTGAGAAATTTCCATTAAAAAAACTTTTATCATGCTGTTATATTCCAAACAATCAAATCAAAAGTGAAAGATATCTAGCCTCCAAAGAAGACAAGAGGAAGGAAAATGCAGACAAAACTTCACAGGACTTTTTTTCAACTGGTTTTCCCAGAAATTCTTTTGTTTGTTTTTAAAATATTTTTTGTCTTTTTAATTTTAATTACTTGGAGGATTATTTTGCCATGCTGGTCATTTTTATTGGAGGCCTACACATCTTCTTTCTTTTCCCATTGTGCTGGGTTTGGCTGGAATAGACTTAATTTTCCTCATAGTATCCCATATGCTGCTGTGCTTTAGCTTTGTGACCAGACCATTGTTGATAAATTACCAATGTTTTAGTTATTGCTGAAGCCTGCTTGCACAGCATCAAAGCATTATGTGCTTTTCACTCTGTTTCTGCCAGGGTATAGGCTGGAGGTGGACAAGCGAAATTTGCTAATTAACTTATCTGCTCAAATTTCATATTGTTGTGACTGCAGTGTCATAATCACTTATATGGGAAAGCCTTAGTATATCTAGGTTTGATGCTGATAACAATCTGTTAATCACAGCAGGACATTTGAAGTGAATTGAAAACAAAATCCTGAAAACCAAAAAAAAAAATGCTAACATTTTCAAAAACTATCACCCACTCCTCTACAGGGTGTGACAACATCTTCAGAGGATGCTGGATTAATCTTCCTGGAAGACAATGCCCTTCCCATCAAAGACACATATGGAAATACTCTTGTGAAATGGTAACCCCTAGCTTTCTTTATCACAGAGATGTGTCTGGTTTTCTTTTTTCCTGTATATGTGCAATGCCTTAGTAACCTTACCATCAGTGCAAGTATTCCTAATTTCTTTTCTTCAAACAAAATGTCAGCAGCTAACATCCTTGTCTTCATTGCTGCCATTCAGTAAGCTAACAGTGCAAGGCATAGACCACAGCCTGGTTCCACATCCTTACAAGTGTGTACTTTCATTATTTTCATACCATCTTACCACCCCCATTCACTCATTGTACTGGCATTACAAAGGACTTGGCCTAAAACCATACTTCAAACCATAAGACCCGGACAGAGAGTCTTATGGAGAGTTGGGTGGAGAGGAATCAGATGAAATTCAACAAGGCCAAGTGCAGGGTGCTGCACCTGGGGAGGAATAACCCCATGCACCAGTACAGGTGGGGAGCTATCCTGCTGAAGAGCAGCTCTGAGGAAAAAGACCTGGGAGTCCTGGTGGACAACAGGACGACCATCAGCCAGCAATGTGCTCTTATGGCCAAGAAGGCCAATGGCATCCTGGGGCACATCAAGAAGAGTGTGGCAAGCAGGTCAAGGGAGGTCATCCTCCCTCTCTACTCTGCCCTGGTGAGGCCCCATCTGGAGTACTGTGTCCAGCTCCAGGCTTCCCAGTTCAAGAAGGACAGGGAACTTCTGCAGAGGGTAGAGCAAAGGGCTACAAAGATTATTAGGGGACTAGAACATCTCTCTTATGAGGAAAGGCTGAGGGACTTGGGTCTTTTTAGTCTGGAGAAGAAAAGACTGAGGGGGGATCTGATCAATACCTATAAATACTTAAAGGGTGGGTGTCAAGAGGATGGGGCCAGTCTTTTGAATGGTGCACAGTGACAGGACAAGAGGTGACAGACGCAGACTTGAACATGAGAAATTCCATCTCAGCATGAGGAGGAACTTCTTTACTTTGAGGGTGGCAGAACACTGGAACAGGCTGCCCAGGGAGGTGGTGGACCCTGGACACGTTCCACTGCTCTAGGTGGACCTGCTCTGGAAGGGGGATCAGACTAGATGATCTCCAGAGGTCCCTTCCAACCCCATATCATTCTGTGATTCATTACAAATGTCTTTTCCCTTGAGGCCAGCTGTCTGAGGTTACTGTGGGAGGCATCTTGTAGCAGGCAATGTGCATCTCTGCTCATGGTTTCTTCTTGGAATATGAGACAGTCTTGGGAGCAGAGACATTTATTTAGCTTTCTTCCAGTATTTGTAAACACTTGGCCTTTGTTTCAAGTCAAGCTTTGCTTGACTTTAGAAACATGCATAAGAGATATTTAGTGTCATTGTTTAGATTCATACTGGTATGAATCCGTTGTGTGCATCCTATTTGCTTTTTCATGCTGTAAACAACACAGTCTTGTGCCGAAAACTTTTTTTTCTGCAATATGTTTCTTAGGAGGAAACAAATACCCTTTTGTGCAATATCTCACCTTGCACCTTGGTCTTTATACAGTAGTCTCCTTGGAACTCAGAACATGGTTCACTGTCTGTATTAATTTGTGGTTGTATGTTATCTCTGATAAAGTGAAATATATTATCTATGGACGTATGTGAAAAACACAGTCTCATCAGCATTTTGTGCAAGAGGTAGTATTATTTTGCACAAGCTTCATTTATTAAAATATGCAAAGATAGGAGAAGAGAAATCATAAGACACTGTTCTTATTCTCACCCTATGTTGGTTTCCTACCAACACCCTTGTAGAAGTGAACTGGAGTTTTGTAGTGTAAGACGACTCTTGAGTTTTACAAGAATGAACCACAGGACTACACTGCTTTAAAGTCTGTCAGATCAGCAGCACTATTGACTCAATATTGAAATGCACTGTCAGAAAACAGGAGTGGGTATGGGGAGGAAAAAAAAGCAGAGATTGGAAACACTAAACTTACGAGTGCTTATTTCCTAAAACACCACCATACACAGAAATATGCACCGCAGGTCAGATATTCAGTAGGTTAGGTCAATATAATTTCACTGACATCAAGGCAAAGCTGGAGGAAGATCTGACCGTGTTTCTCCAATGGAAAAGTATCAGGTGTGCAAAAGTTATACAACAGAGTTCAGTGAAAGCTTAATAATCTCTCACATCTTTGTGTCTTCAGAAACTCATTATTATACCTGGGAAAATGCAGCTTCAGCTTTTCTTCCTTCTTCCTTCTGTAACAATTTACAAAATAAAGTAGACGCACATCAGAAAACTTGTCAGTGCAGCAAGCTGTGTATGCTGCCAAGCTGCAGTCCCCAGTCAATCATCTGTTTGTAGGCTTTCTTTTCCCTGCATACCAAAAAGCCTGTTTCTCTTGCATTTGCCACACACTTGCTACTCGAGTCACTTTGGTCATGCATATTTTTTCTTTAATTTTGCCAAAGCCATTGAAATTGCATATGTGCAGTTGGATACCGTACTTGACACTCATGAAAATACACTTCAGTTTCTTTTCATTTCTTACGATTACATGAATGAAGCTCATTAGCTTGTTGCTGGCAGTCTTTTAAGTTAGCTTCACAGAACTTCAAAAAATCTCTGGAAGCTTTTAAAATAACAACGGTATCAGATCTGACAGGACCTTTTAAATATATCAAATCATGTTGTTTTGTATGCAGGAAAGTTATACAGTGTTGAGAATCCAAAATATTCAAAAACAAATTAAAAAGGATGAAAGTTTTGTTTTGTTTTCAGCAGAGACCAGAGATTCTTGGAAGAAGGCACCTTGGATAAGTGATAAGACTAATTTATGACTGCTTTAACAGGGACTTCATATCAGTGTTATTTGTTCACCTAATTTGTCCCTTTGAAAATTCATTTTCACTGACTTGTTTTCCTTGGAATGATAAGGATGAAGCCTTCTTGGACTCATCTAAGAAAAATAGTTCCACAACACCAGTTGATGTAATTTTCAACTACACAAAGAGAATACATTTCAGTGACAACTTGTCAGAGATGGAGCAAGCAACCTAATTTCTCCTTTGTTTGGGATCATCTTCTGCAGGTCAGCACTTTCCACAGAATCTTGACTCCTTTCAGGTCAATGGTAAAAAACACATTGACTTCAGGATGTTCAGGATTTCTCAAAGAGAGCTGATAAATTAGCACACAAGAAAATATTATAGTATTTCATAGTGAAAAAACTATTAAATGCTACTATGCTTTGGAGCATGTAGCAACACTGAGCTACTTAATCTAATGAATAATCTATGGAATGGATCCCTTTTCCTCCACTGTCCAAATATTTTTTTTATTTTTAATGCTGAAACACTTTCAACATAAAGGACTTAAGTGTCTTCCTTACAAGCTGTGACAACTATATGTTCAGCTCCTTTTAGAGAGAATTACACTCAGGTTTTGTAGGAATTGAATAAATGTTCTGTTCACTGAACCTTGGTATATAAGGAAGAGGAAGGCATGGCTACTATGTCTTCTGTATTTTTTTTTATAAGGAAGGGCTAGTTGAATCTCATAAGTCAAGGTTGTCAGGTTGTGCCTCCCAACTCAGAGTGGGAATATCACAAGGATGATGTTGAAACCCAAGAGATGGGCTCATTTTAACATAAACTTCCCTTCATCGGTTTTTAATGGCTAGTTCAGACATACACTGGTGCAGTTTGATTTTATTGAGTTGATTGTTTCTTGTGAATCCTGCTCTTGTCCAGCATTGTACATATTCACTATATACAGGAAAAAATAATACGTAGAAATTTACATTCTGCTATGTTCAACCTGTAAAAACTTTTAGGAGTATGCGGATCTAGATTCATCTTAGGTACCAGTGCAACCTTGGGAGGTGAGAGGCAGCCTCACAGTTCCTGCTGAGGAGGTAGAGCTCTGACAAATCAAAGTCTACTGCTTGTCTGACAAACATGAAAATTGAATTTTTCACAGGCTAAAGTTAGGTGAAATTTTGGTAGTATTTTTCATGGAAACAGCAAATGTTGTTTTCCTGAAGCAAAGGACATTAATTTTTCAGATCCAGGATCTCCAATGTAATTTTTTTTCAGTCATTATTATTATTTTTACCACAGGCTAGCCAAATTAGCTATCCCAGTCTCAGAAGGCATGCAGTGGTGTTTTACTGTGAATGATTAATGGTGATTAAGGCTTTGAACAGACAAAGATAGGTTATTGTATGTGGAGAATTTCAGGATAGCTTCCCCATGGACAGTAACAACAGTTGCACTGGATATATGACAATGCCTGGATGAATCTTCATCTCCGGTGTAACTTTTATTTTCCTTGGGTACATTAGCAGCACTCAGATTTGAAGAAAGCTGTGTGGTCCAAACAGGCTCTGTCACATGAATGAATAAAGTAAGGTAGTAAGAACAAGTAACAATGTGTGTCACATCATTGTAATTTGATTTTTCCTTGCTATCAGAAGACCAGTAGAACAAGATGTATCAGGGTACATTCAGAAGGAAATGGGAGTGCTCAGTTCTGAAGAGGCTTTGTGAGCATACTTGGAGAAGAAAGGGAGAAAATAGCATCCATCAATGTTGAATTCATTCGGTGAAACATCAGTAGATTCTACTAATGAAGGCCAGAAACTTCTCTGCAAACGAATCACGAACACTTGGAAGTGTCAAAGTGACATTTGTATTGCGTATTGCTGCCTCCACCTTGAGACACATATGTTTCTGACAGTAGCAGTAGAATGTCACACAAAAAGTTTACAATGTACAGTTTAAAAAGACAATGTTAACAACATACAAATGTTAATGCCTATTGATTTTCTTTCATAAGGTAATGTGTATTGTAGAGCATAGCTATTTTACACTACAAAGTTATAAGCATTGTTTAGAACTATTTGATTTGTTTTGCTGAATACCGAGTATTGAAAAACATTGAAGAGAAAATAGACCTTGTACAGCATCATGTATCTTTAGCCACATATGATGAATTCTTGAAGTGGGGACTGGGTTTTTTTTTTCAGTCAATGGATTTTTCTAATGTATTTACCACATTCCCTTCTTGTTGTAAGTTATCAGTCCGGTATTAATCACTGCCTTTGACTGAGTTATACCAGTTTGTCAGAGATGTGCAAATGTGCATGTATGAAAGGAACACAGTTTTCCATTGCAGATGTGTTAATGGGCAACTAGATTATGAAGATTAATTCTGCCTGATCTGGATTTATGAAGTGATGGTGAATACAGTTTTAAGATTTATGCACTGTCCATGTATTATCTCTTGTGAACAGTTTTATGATGAGATAATTGGCCAATAACTCAGCACCCTAATAGCCCAAGGAGATTAACTTTCAGTGTAATAAAGGACATAAAAAAACCCAGGAAAAAATGCAGTCTTTTATTTAAAAGTAGATAGAATATGGCAGTATTTGTATGAATGTGTGATTATTTTTCCCATGACAACGGAGTACAGTAATACGTTCTTTTTTTTCTTTCCACATCCAAAATGCCCAACAATGGAAAACAGAGAGACTGTGTAAACATCAAGTTACTGATGATCAGATAAGTTCTATACTCTTCTGACTACTATTTGGATGACTTCTTCCTTCAGGAATGGTACTCAGATTTGCTTCTTTGTAAAGAAACTACAGGACTGACAGCACACAATAAATTATGTCTAACAACATGCTGAAAAACTGGCAAGAGACAGCTTGTACAATGACAAATACAGCTGATAACGAGCATATACAACTGTTTGGTAGGACTTATGAGAAAAGAATACAAACAAGGAGATTGGACTTAGCTTTACAACAGACATTCAGAAGTCTTTTATTTATTTCTTACTAATAGCAAAAATGCAAAGATTATAAAAAACCAGGCTAACAAATAACTTTTTGTCATTTTCAACACAACTAGATTATTAAGAGAAAGTGTAGATTAATATTTTGATTATCAGCTTCTATTTCAAATGCCAGATGAACTAATAAGAGAGTGATTCTAAAGCATACTGATTAAAGACTAGTCTGGTGCAGCTATTTTTGACACGTGCATGCAGGTATAAATGCCTCCAAAGCTTGAAGTAAAGAAGTAACAAAAGTTCATCCATTATTCTTTGATGTAAAATGAAGTATCAAACAATTATTTTACTAAAAAAAAAAATTTATTCTAATAAATGACTTTACAAGAAAGGTCATCAGATTCAAACTCATAATTAACTACTCAGTTATCTGAGTGAAATAATCAAGGTGCTAGCATAAAAATTATCATGACTGAATTATACTCAAATTATTAAGACTTACTTGATATCATATGTGTTAAAAACTGGCAATGGTTGAGGTAAAGAGAAACTTCTCTTAAGTTTATTCTTTTTTTGTCAAAGTAAATGTGTTAAACTAGTAGATGCGTTGATGCGTTCCCTTTCTGAATGGCTAAAGTATATTAAAAAAGTTAGAAATAGAAAGGAACCCAAAAATATCAAAAAAGATCAAGAAGCTTCCACAGACAAATGAATATAGATGTATAGGTGTTTATTTTGTTTTGAAAGAAATGGATGAAAAAATAAATATGCTTAAATCAATGTTTTATTAAACTGTAGCTCATAGTTACAAGACTTCACTGAGGAGAAGGGTTCTGATAGGTAAATAAAAATGTTTGAGGATTACATAGCACATTTAGAATAGTTGAAACATGCAGAAGTGATAAAAAGCACTACTTTTGCCAGTCCAAGATGAAGTTTTCCTTATAGGCTTGTTGATGACTTTGTCTTCGAATATTTACACTTATTGCTGGAAAGAGCATTCTGTACATGGAACAGTCCACTGATCTCTCCAGTTATGATATTTTCTCTGGTTTTATAACTCCTAATCAAAAGCTTAGCTAGTCAGGAATAGTGATCTAGCGTACGCCCTGCAAAACAAAATCATGTCTTCAAGTTCAGCATGTGGTTTGGGGCTAGCCTAAATGAGCTTACTGTGAAAGCTTCTGCCAAGCAAGAACAGTTTGTCACCTTTCAAAAACACCACTTACTCAAAACCTCTTTATATATTTGCAATTTTTAATAACTTCCTAAAGACAAAGATAATTTTATCAAGGACACTGGTGGTGTACTACAGTTGAATAAGAAATTAAGGATGCTCCACTGGTGCTTTAGAAATTTCAGTTGTGTAATCCACAAAATCAACACCATATCAATGTTGAAAATGTCAGAGCCAAGCTCGTCACAGGAACAAGTTTGCACAAGGTGATTTAAAAGACACCAGGATAAAATGAGGCACCTTGTGTTGTCTGCGAGAACCTCACTGTGTGGAGGCAAGGTGAGGAAGGAAGGTTTCTCTTCTGAATTGTCATCATTTGTAAGTCTGCTTTTAACGTTATCACTCTCCTCACGAACTATTATTGTGACTTCCTCCAGGTTTTTTCAGGTAGTCAAATTAGTCAAATGTTATGTACAGTTAATTATGTGTAAATGCTTAATTACTCTAACCACGTCACTAGAATATGTAATTATCTCAGAATATCCCCTTACAAACTTTGTAAAGAAAAAAATAATGTATAAAATGTGTGCACAAAGATTCATGTTCATGACACCAGCCATTGATCTTTTTTATTTTTTTAATGACATAGTAAAAAAATTTCACATTCATTTGACATTTGCATATAATTCGAAACTGAAAATCTGATGTACTTATTGTAAATTTCAAAAGGAACTGAAAAGCAATGTAAATCCTGCTGTTTGCTTTTAAATTTAATACAACTCACAGAAAAGACTGCTTTAGACATTTCACTAGTCAAATTGCTGGATGATGAAGGTTTACACACAAACTCTCCTACTTAAATAAAAGGAATTTTAATTCCATCTTTGTAAAATCAAATAAATAGGTCCCCATCCTTGCAGATATTCAAAATGCAACTGTGCAAGGTCCTGAGCAGCCTGATCTACGTTGCTCCTGCCCTGAACAAAGCATTGGACCAGGTGGCAACCTTGAGACCTTCTGAAGCTAAGTTTTTCTGTGATTCTAGATTCCTTATGGTCTGTCACTTAACCATGCATGACTCATTCATATTACGCCATGTTGTAGCACTATATCCCCATAGGTTAGGCTGAAATAACTCTTTTCTTTTCCTTTCTTTTGCTTAGCATTGGTTTCTATGGAATATTTTAAAATTCCACACAACATTTCTCAGATTAAATTTTTCATTGAAAATGGATATAAAAGTACAATTTCTGGCGTCTTTGCAGCAATCATTAAAATAATAATCAAGCAGTTCATAAGTACGGGCTTACACAATTGGAGAGAAATATTAATATGATATGTCTGTGGTTCAGGGTAGTTTATGAGGAACAGTCAAATACTGTTTCAGCTACTGAGCTATTTTGAAGACTCATGTTTAACATGTGAGATTAAAAGTGTTTTGTTTAATACACATTGTTAGTTATAATATAGGACAAAGCAACCAATGTCTAGACATATTCTTACTCCTTACTGTAACACTTTATTAAAATAATATTGTTTCCCAGACCAGCAATCAAGGCCAGTAATGTGGCTTGCAATCCTGACTGCAGAAGTCCTCGGTGAGAAGTTGGCACTAAATTAACTTCAGTGCCAATTTAATGAAGCAAGTGGCAATCTGTGGGAATGATTTCTTTGTACTGTTACAATCTGATCCTATTGGCTTTTTCTCCAAACGGCTAAGAGCAGAATGTCAACTTCCAGCAATATTAAGTAATAAACAAAATCATGCATTGAGAAATTTCCCCTGTAGCGAGGATTAAGAACTTTGTGTAAGTTCATTTGGTGTCAGCACACATCACAATGAGAAACGAATTCCCAGACTTCTGTTCAGACACCATGGCTTAGTGATAGCAAAAGCAGCACACAGCAATGTTAATTACACTAATAATCCTACTAAGTAGGATAATATATATACACTGTAATGAATCTATAAAATACATCAAAACTCAGAGGGAAGCATAGTATGACATACTGAAAAATGTAGCTGAAAGGATAGAACATAATTCCATCTGTCTTAGGAAATTATTGAGTATTTAGAGAATTAGATCAAAAATGTCTTAATATCAAATTTTGCTGGGTTGCGACTGTGCTTATTTGTGTATAACTCATCTGCTGAATTTGTTGAATAAAGGCAGAAGCAACTGATTCCTACCAGCCTAAGGAAAGTCTTTAGTTTTCTGTTGGCAAAGCGAAAGCAGATTTAAAAACATAACACAATAACACATAAAAGTTTACAGTGACAACATATGAATTTAGAGGTGATAGTATTTAGAGATGATGATAAACTCTTTGTTTCACAAACAGCATTACTAATTTTAGTGTTCTAAACTGCTTTCTGTTTTTCGATGTCCATATTATTTTCAAATTTACACTAGAAATGTATTATTGTTTGGTATATAACCACCTTTTGAAGCTATAAGATATATAGTTAATGTAGGTATAAAATCTGCTGTTGTTCAGAAAATTCAAAAAGGCAGTTTCTCTGAAGCAGCAGCTTCAGTCCAGCAGACAGCCCAGTTGTTTAGAACGTTTTCCCTTGGCCATCCCTATTTCACCATGACTTTTCACTGTATTCATTTTACATGGTCGTCTGGCATTGCTTGGCACCTAAAAGCTGATGAGCTCTCTAAGGAGTCTAGAAACAATTTTCCCTCCAAAACTGAGGGTTACATCTTAATCTTGGCTGGCAGCAAAACAGTAGTTTCCACATGAACAATAGCAGCAACCACGGGGATTTGTTTAAGGGAACAGACAAAAGAATACCTACATTTTGTGGCACCTCCAGTTATCATCTCTTTTCAGCATTAAATATAGCAAATATTACACAGAAGAAGTCAAGACTAATCTGCCTTTCTCCACCAGAACTCAGAAAGTACCTGATCTGGCTTTCACAGTCTCCTGGTGGAGCAAAAGTAGCTGTCTGGACAATTTTTCACAAATATATTAAATCACTTCTAAAACTGGAATATATCAAAATTAATTGAAGACTAAACCACTAAAATTGTTGAGAGAGATTATGGACATTATAACCACACTACTTCTCTCTCTTTGTATTTTCACCTTCCTCTCTTCATTTTATTCATTCTAACTCCATTTCATCCCTCATTTAAGTTTTGACTTTTCAGACAATAAGATTTTAAGGGTCATATGTAATTAGTGCAGGAGTCCTTTCTGTAGATCATTTAACCTTCTGAGGATCATTTGCATTTGTGGTTATGCAAGCGTACCAACTAAATATTCAGTAGCAAGTAAATAGTAACACCATGTTTAATGAACTTTGAGAGTAAACAATCCAAAAGTCCAATCTGTACTTCTTCAAATTGTCAGTGTGACAATCTTGAGAAGAAAATCTTCTCAAGAAGAATTCCTGCAGTTTCTGATCCTCTACGGCTAGTTGAATACCTGCCCCAAGCCCTGAAGACCTTTGAAGATCCTAGAAGACCCACAGAAGTCGGTGTCATTGCTGCAAATTTCTCAACGGTCAGCAGCATTTCAACTGAAGAAGTATTACTCTTGGTTTGCCTCCCTATCCCTACCAGATCATGTAATTTCCATTCTTCAATCATAGTGTTTTCTTGGGGGTCACAAAGTGGGATTTGCAGGAGCAAAATGTGCTGATCCTGCTTTCTCTTCACGACAGGAAGATTGGAAAGAAATGGCTCCAACATTTGCATCCAAAATATGATTTTTGGGATGTAAATAACACCAACTGTCAATCATCATTACCCCAACAGCATAGCCAACACAGAGCAATAATAGTTTGGGGGCATGAGGAGGGACACCACTGAATGGAAGAGAGAAATCTGTAATACAGGGAATGGTAATACAGTTAGGAATTGGTATGTGTTTACCTCTGACTGTTTTTTACAGGCAACACTGGAGTTGTAAATAAGAGAAAGATGCAAACTGTAGGAATAGTTCTCTATGGCATTTGAAGTGGGGAGGGAAGGAGAAAACATCTGCCATTTTGAAGCCACGTGTGGCTTTATATTTTACATAAAACCAAATGTTAGGCAGGGAATGAATTTAAAGTGGGTCACTTTTTTTTAAAGAAAAATTTAAGGCCAAATGCCAAATTTTATATTGATTTAGAATACAAAAAATTTGAAGATTTGTCTTCAAAAGAAGGAGCTTATCAATGACATTTTTATACCTTTGTGGAATCTCAGAAAAGCTGTTATTTTGTAATATGCTATTGCATGAGTGCTACAGACTTGCTACTGAAGCTCTTACAGGAGAGATTCAAAAAGTTAGGTTTTTTTTTTAAACAAGTTAAATCTTGGGATCCCCAATATGGAAAATAATCATATTTTTAATGTTCATTGTTTTCTTTGTTCATATATCTAATAAGTGAAAATCTGTTGCCTATTGTTACAACTGGTATCATTTTTGGACAAATTTTTATGTGTGCATGTGTTACAATATCTTGAAAACCAAGTAAATAGAAAAGAAAGAGGTACAAAAACTCTAATGGTCTCATCAATCATCTGAAGGCCAGATTCTCTGCAACTGTAACAGAGTACTTATTAACTGCCACCATTTCTCCAAAGGCAGTATGGATCTTACAGGTCCCTTGAGGATCAACCAGTTGGACTGTACAATAGGTCTTGTCATGGCTTATGGGGTTCGCAGATGTTTTAAAATAATAAAGGCTGCTTTTCATTAACTCTTTCGAGCTTTCAGCAGTTGTGGTTCAAAATGTATGCCTTCACCAGGGCCAGAGATAAATTTCAAGATTAAAATAAGAAATTTGTTTAAATATCCAAGTTTGGCTTGTTCCCTGTCATTCACTGGAATAAATTCCTGTACTATGTCACTTTTAATAGTTTATCTTGGAATTAATACTGCCTTTATGTTAGACAATTAAAAACATTTTATTCAACAGGAAAGATTCTTTTGAGGCATTTTGAGCTCCTTTCCTATGTTATCTAATCCAGTTTTTGACCTTCCACTGTTCTTCCAGTGTAAACTCCATTACAGTAGTATCTGGCCAAGCAGCATGCAACAGAAACAGAAGCTAGTATTGATTACTGAAGCAATCAATTTTGAAAGATGCACCTAGATGAAAGAGCTGTTTATTATGCTATTTTATCTGATTGCAGTAAATTTTGAATGCAATAAAAATAGTTGTCCTTGAATACTGGGATCTCATTCGTTTTCTACTAGTGTTTTTTTAAAAACAAACAGAAAACCTTGAAAAGCTATAAAACTTCATGTCAATTCATACTTATCAAGTTTAGACCATATGACAGAAAGAATTCCACTGAAGTCAACTAATGTAGGATTCAAACCTAATTCAGCCATTTAGGGAAAAACCTTGAACATTCTATGACTATAGATGGCTTGGGAATAGAAATCCTTCCCATCAGAGAAAGACTTTTAATTCAGTAAAACAGTCTTACACAAAACAACTTCTGATACCTCCTTTAAGCCCTGTGTCTGTCCTTGGGCTGCTGAAATACATAAAACCACAAACTGGCCCTTTGCATTAAATCTATGACCTGGAGCATCCAAAGAAATATGTTATAACTGTACCAATGTATTTTCTTGTTGTAGGTCTGATGAAATAAGGGAAGATTCAAGGACCACTCAACATCTTGTTTGCTAAGTCAACAAAGAACACCTTTGTGAATTCTCTCCTCCTGTTCACCTCTTTCATCTGAGAAATTGTGGTGGCCAATAGACTGATACATGATATTTTTTTTCTATATCTCTCCTCCTAAAGTATTCTCCCTTTAATATTTGTTAATATGTCTTTATATTAAAGACACATCATAGTTATAAACTCAAACATGTATTTTTAACTAATCAGTACCTGAGAACACTAAATGATAAATCAGGTCTCTGTGACTTCTAAAGGTTAAACAACGCTGTAAAACAAAATCTTTACTTAAAATACATTCTGTTTCATTCATAAAATCTGTAACTGAAAGGCATTTTCAATAAACTTCTTTTATGCTGTACATTATGTTGTCAACCATATTACTGGTTCTAGTTAAAGTTGTTGGAGCTTTGTGTCATGTTGCTGTTGTTGTAATTGTGGACTTGCAAAATAACTTTTGTTAACAAATAACCAAACAAGTCAAGGTCACTTGACTCGAAGAAACGTTAAACGGAACAAATCCTTCCAGTCTGAGCCAGAGTAGGAATTCTTGATTTTCTAATGACTTTCTCCCTTAATCCTTCCTTTCTTTTTTTGTTTCAGTTAAGAACCCATGAAAAGTTCTAGACTGAAGTGATGGGGACTGAAGTCAGTGACCAATGGGTCAATCAGCGTTGTCCACAAAGATGTTTTTATTCTTTCTTAATGGGCTATCCCTAAAAAGTGGAGATAGCTGGCCCCCATTAGATAAGTTGGTCCTACTTTCTGAGCTTGTAGTTGTTAATTCAAGTACCTCATTTTACATACCTTGCTTGTACTGTTTAATTAAGGGAGATAATCAATACCCATAACAGGTTTTGTTGTATGGAACTGACTCTGCAATGCATCAAACAGGAACTGGTTGTATATAGATAAAACTGAGTCCTGAATATGAATGCTGTAAATCATTCCAGGATAGTGTAAAATTTTCACAAATTCTCATGTTGTATGTACACAATCACTGGACATAAACTGAATTCTGAATTGATATTGTTTGGCTTGACTTTCAGTTTAAAGTGGTAGCATAAGTGAAAAAAACCCACCTTTCTGCTTCTGAAGGTATGAATTGTCTCAAACGATACTCTGAACAGGGTAGTGCAAGTCCGAGAAGAGAATTGGTTTGATTTTTTTCTCTTCAGTTTGTATGATCAATTTTTCCTTAAGAGTCCAGAAAACAACTAGGAATATTCATTCTTTTCTGGCCATAATCTGAGTCTAATCTTGAACTTCTATGCAGCTTTTTGTCTGTGTTTTATTAGAGCATAAGGGTATGTTAACCATTCATACCATCCTACTTTCAGAATAAAAAGGACAGATGAAAGATTCTTCTGTACATCACACAGTTCAGACTGTAAAATACACTGTGAAATGATAGTACACAGCAACCTTGCTATCTGATGAGCAGGTGACACCATTGCAAATGTACTGTGTGATACTCGAGTAGTTTGGCCTCAGTGAGACATGGTTAGACTTTCGTTCTTAACTTGGAATTTATTTTACTTTTTGAATATGGTTCTCATAAATAGGAACAGCTTTTGTGCTACACAACCCACAGCAAGGCCAGAAAAGGTCAGATGTTGATGCAGATGCCTCTGCTGCAGCAGAACAAACCGAATGGGCACCAGGAGTGCCTATCTGCCAGGCTCACTCACTGGCCACTGTGGGAATTACTGCGGGCAGAAAAGAGGAGAAAATTGAGGGCAGTGAAGGGGAGGAGAGAAAGAGACAATGATGGAGAATCTGGCAATGAAAAGGAAAAAATGGGTCTGTCAGGGAATGCAATACAAAATGCCACCTGAGTCCTTCAGCATCCATGTGTATCTCGCAGTTTATGCAGCAACAGTTCCCACGCAGGATCAGAGGGAGGGTGTAAGGTCAAGGGAGCCATGTGCTCTGCAGGCAGCAACGGAGTTGCAGAGTGCCAAGTGAGTGCATCGCAGCTGCTGGGGATATGCATTGTCATTTTTCAGATATATATATATCATCTCCTTAAAAGCCTAAATCTGCTTTCGGATGCACATCACTAAATGGTATGAAAGCAAGAAAAAAATACAGTAAGCTTAGTACTGCATGTGTCATTTGAACTTGCCGTTGTTTAGACTGCTGTTTGTTCCCACAATGGCTTTTTTCCTTCCCCTCTGTCTCATTGTATGGTATATGGAGAGAGGAAGGTTAAGAAATCAGAACCTATCCCTACATATGCATATGCATTTATAAGCTCAAAATTTCTGAGAACCAAAGAAATATCATCCCTTTCAGCAAATATTCCAGGCTGTGATATACTGCCTACTGCTGCATAGCAATGGTAGACAAAAAAACCCCACCCTCTAAGGACAATCTGGCTGTCCATGGCTGATACATTTCAAGCAGAATTAAGGAGACGATTCTAACAGATTTCAAATAACTCTTTCTCAAACTAGAGCTTTCTGTCTTGCTCCAATTTATGGCATTCTTCTGCTCATTTGCATCAACGATATGTCACCTTTTCTGTAGGTCCTGAATTGCTGAAGTGATTTTAAGTGCTTCCAGCCACAGTTTGTAAATAACTTCAGCTCTGTGACATTCTTTAGTCAGTAGATTGTGTATCCTGCATTCATAAGCGCAAACCTGAATATTGTTACCTACATCAGCCTGACATCTTTGTTTGTCTTTGATACTTTGATTTATGAACATGCTTTATGAAAGGCTGTCCAGGTAAGAAACACCTTTACCTATTACTGGCTGCTTCCCTAATAAAATATTTATGAGACAAGAAAACCTGGAGGGAAATATCTGGATTTCTCCTCACAAAATAGCTGTAGTGAAAAAATGAATAAAGTTAGAATTATGAGGACATTGTAATATCCATTTTGTCTGAGCTATTAATTTTAAAATGTTCTCATTGCTAGGAATGTCATTGTCATTGTTATAAACACAAAAACTTCATAGGCTATGCAGCAGGGTTGAAACATATTAATTCATCTATGCTTAAAAATGGACATTATTAGCCGTTGCTGAATTGAGGCCTTGTTTGGCAGCTTGCAGACAAGTAGGAGGGCATGAAATGCATGCATTTATGTGACCCTGTATTAAGCACTATTTGTCTTTGTTTTAATCCTTGCTTAGTATCTATACTGTATGTGATTGTTTTTTGCTGGTTTTTTGTGTGTTTGTTTTATTGAAATTTGAATGGATTTCTTTAAATCTGCTTATTTTCAAAAGGGATAAGAGGTAAAAATTTTGGGGAAAGGTTTTCAGAGGCACTGTGGGGAAGAAGAACAGACTACTCACTAATCTCTTTGTAGGACACTGTCCCAACCACAGGTTCCGCTGACTTTGTTCTTCCCTAGGTATGGAAGCTTTGAATGTTGCCAGCTCTGCACTGACACCTAACCTCACTCACGACCTTCAGCAATAAGCCCTGTACGTTGAACCGTGTGGTTTGAAGGGTGAGCAAGTCCAGAAAGAGTACTTTACTTTTCCCCAGCACTTTCACCTATCTACCCTGAAATGAGGGGAAGAAAAAGAGAAGGGCAGAGACAGGGAAATGTGTTTGTTTCATTTATTATTCTGCATAATAGTCCTCATTCTGATCCCTCTGGCTCATTGGATGTAAGGTCATATTTCGCAGTCCTAGAACGTCAGTAATCAGAGCATGTCAAAGCCTTGCAAGTATCAGTCAGTTACCTTTCCCAACACAGAGACCAGATAATCTGTTAAGCTGTTGGGGGTCTTCCTGTCACTGGCTTTCTTGCTGAAAAGGCAAATCTTCAAAAAGGTTGTTTTACTAGTACCTAGTTTTCTGCTTTCCTGAAAGCGTGACCTGTTTCTGCATAAGTCTGAAGACATAGAATCACAGAACGGTTTCGGTTAGAAGGGACCTTACAGATCATTGAGTTCCAACCCCCCTGCCATGGACAGGGACACTTCACACTAGACCAGGTTGCTCAAAGCCCCATCCAGCCTTGAACACTTCCAGGGATGAGGCATCCACAACTTCCCTGGGCAACCTGTTCCAGTGTCTCACCACCCTCACAGTAAAGAA
>KZ506084.1:50080-68404 GCA_002844005.1 Limosa lapponica baueri | reverse complement strand
CTCACCACCCTCACAGTAAAGAATTTTTTCCTAATATTTAATTTAAATCTCCCCTCTTTCATTTTAAAACCATTACCCCTCATCCTATCCATCGACTCCCTGATTAAGACTCCCTCCACATTTCTCCTGTAGGCCCCTTTTAGGTACTGGAAGGCTGAAATAAGGTCTCCCCTGTGCCTTCTCTTTTCAGGTTGAATAACCCCAACTCTTTCAGCCTGTCCTCATAGCATAGGATCTCCAGCCCTCTGATCATCTTCGTGCCCCTCCTCTGGACCCGTTCCAACAGGTCCATGTCCTTCCTATGCTGAGGACTCCAAAGCTGGACACAGCACTCCAGGTAGCGTCTCACAAGAGCAGAGTAGAGGGGTAGGATCACCTCTCTTAAGCTGCTGGATGCACTTCTTTTGATGCAACACAGGATGTGGTTGGCTTTCTGAGCTGCCAGCACACATTGCTGGCTGATGTTGAGCTTCTAATCCACCAACACTCCCAAGTCCTTCTCAGGGCTGTTCTCAATCCATTCTCCACCCAACCTGTATTTGTGCCTGGGGTTGCCATGACCCAGGTACAGGGTTGCACTTGGCCTCGTTGAACTTCATGAGGTTCGCCCAGGCCCACCTCTCAAGCCTGTCCAGGTCCCTTCCCGGCAGCGTGTTGACCGAACCACACAGCTTGGTGTCGTCAGCAAACTTGCTGAGGGTGCACTCAATTCCACTCTCCATATCTCCAACAAAGATGTTGAACAGCACTGGTCCTAGTACCAACCCCTGAGGAATGTCATTCATCACTGGTCAGCACTTGGATATTGAGCCGTTGACCACAACCCTTTGAGTGCGGCCATCCAGCCAGTTCCTTATCCACCGAGTGGTCCATCCATCAAATCCATGCCTTTCCAATTTAGAGACCAGGATGTCATGTGGGACAGTATTAAACCCTTTGCATAAATCCAGGTAGATGGTGTCAGTTGCTCTCCTTTTATCTACCAGTGCTGTAGCACTATCGTAGAAGGCCACCAAAGTTGTCAGGCATGACTTGCCCTTGGTGAAGCCATGTTGGCTGTCAGCAATCACCTCCTTATTTTCCATGTGCCTTAGCAGAGATTCCAGGAGAGTCTGCTTCATGATCTTGCTGGCACAGAGGTGAGACTGAATGTTCTGTAGTGCCCTGGGTCTTCCTTTTTTGCCTTTTTGAAGATGGGTGTTATGTTCCCCTTTTTCCAGCCAGTGGGAACTTCACCAGACTGCCATGACTTTTCAAATATAATGGAAAGCAGCTTAGCAACTTCATTCACCAGTACCCTTAGGACCCAAGGATTCATTTCGTCAGGTGCCATGGATTTGTACACCTTCAGGTTCCTTAGGTGGTATCGAACCTGGCTCTCTCCTACAGCGGGGAGTTCCTCATCCTCCGGGTCCTTGCATTTGCCTTCTGTGACTTGCACAGTGTGGCTAGAGCACTTGCCAGTGAAGAATGAGACAAAAATGTCATTGAGTACCTCAGCATTGCCCATAACCCAGGTGAGTAGGTCTCCCGTTTCCTTCCAGAGAGGGCTCACACATTTCCTCATCTTCCTTTTTTCACTGACATATCTGTAGAAGCTTTTTTTGTCACCCTTGACACCCCTGGCCATATTTAGCTTTATCTGGGTGTCGTGGTTGCCTAATCTGGTTCCTGATCACTCAGTTTCCCTGGATTCCACCCAGCGTACCTGTCCTTGCTTCCACCCTCTGTAGGTTTCCATTTTGCTTTTTAGCTTGTCCAGGATCTCTTCATCCACACCAGTCTCCTCGCTTTTTTGCCTGACTTCTTTCTTGGGATGCACTGCTCCTGAGCTTGGAGGAGGTGATCTTTAAATACAACCAGCTTTCTTGGGCCCCTCTCCTCTCCAGCACTTTTTCCCATGTTTACCCTGCCAAGCAGGTCCCTCAAGAGGCCAAAGTCTGCTCTCCTGAAGTCTAGGGTAGTAAGCTTGCTGCGTACCCCCCTCGTGCCCTAAGGATCTTGAATTCTACCATGGTTACTGCAGCCAAGGCTACCCTCGAGCTCCACATTCCCAACCAGCCCCGCCTTGTTGGTCAGGTTAAGGTCCAGCATGGCTCCTCTCCTTGTTGGCTCCTCTACCATTTGAAGAAGAAAGTTGTCATTGACACATTCCAAGAATTTCCTGGATTTCTTGTGCCCTGCTGTGTTGTCCTTCCAACAGCTATTGGGGTGGTTGAAGTCCCTCATGAGGACCAGGGTCTGTGACTGCAATGCTGCTCCTATCTGATAGAGGGCCTCATCCGTTCTGTCATCCTGGTCAAGTGGCCTGTAACAGACCCACCACCATAATGTCACCTGTCCCAGCCCTGCTTTTAATCCTGGCCCATAAGCTCTTTGTTGGGTCTTCATCCATCCCCAGGTGGAGCTCCATGCACTCCAGCTGTTCATTGACATAGGGGGCAACACCTGCTCCTTGTATCCCCAACCTGTCCTTCCTGAAGAGTTTATATCCTTCCATTCCAACACTCCAGTCATAGGAGCCATCCCACCACATCTCTGTGATGCCAATAGCCTGTGTGCATGTCTCTAATGTCTCTTGTTTCTTTCCCATGCTACATGCATTTGCATAAAGGCACTTCATCTGGGCACATGATGAAGCTGACTTACTTGCTAGAGCGGCTGCATTCCCTTCATGCTTCTTTTCAGGTGGTCTTCCTTTGAGGTGTTTTATCTGTGACTCACTGGTCCCTGTTGCCTCAGGACCCCCTGGCTTATCCCCATAAGACTTCACATATGCTGCAGCATACCCAGCACATCTCAGAGCAACAGTTTGAGAGCCTTCGCTAGTGACCCATCTCTCAGACCTTGGAGCACCACATCGGCGTGTCACAAGCAAGTCAGGTAATATCTCCCTCCCCCAAAAAGCCTAGTTTAAAGCTTGATCAATGAGCCACACTAGGAATTTTAAGCATGTGGCCTGGTTAGTCCTCTGCAAGGATCCTTTTCAATGTATAGGAACTATAAAAAGTTCTTAGTTCAACCATGAAGGTGTTCTGTGTGTTTTAGATCTACTATGTTGAAGCTGCTTGCTTCAGTGACTATGCAACAAAATTATAGAAATTTATTTCAAACTGTTGTATTTTTCCCCAACTTCAACAGTTCTCCTCCTTGTAATCTTCAAATTAGACATTTACAAGATACTCTGTGCCCAGACTTCATTTCTTTGTACATTGAAATACATATTTATGTCCCATCGATTGCAGGGTGCATGGTAAAATCATGCTTTTGTCATCTTTATTCTTCCTAAAACAAGATAAAACTTCTGTGCACTGGTTTAAAACAAATCTGAAGTAATTTACATATGCAAACATATTTTCATAATAACCATATTTTTTACATTTATTCAGTATATCTAATTGCCTAATATAAAACAATCCTAGGCAGAAAGAGCTACTTATTTCCAAAGCAAAGGTGGTAATGCATGGCATGTACACAATCCGCTTCTTTTGCTTACACATAACTGATTATTTCCTTATTTAACAAAGCTAGTGTAACTAAGATAGAATATGTTGCACTCTGGGGGCTTTAATACTCTACCACAAAGAAATATCAAAGAAATTTAAATGTGTTCTTATTAAACACAATGGCCAAGTTTCCAGTACGATGCTGAATCATTCTGATCCAGTTCCATTAGGGTGACCTTGTCATGACTTTGACTTTCCTGCCAGGGAAAATACTTCCAAGCCAGAGGCCTGCTACAGGTGGCATGCAAGAAGCTGCTATTTGTTCTTGTATGACCACTGTAATCACTGCAGTTGAGAACAGACTCTGAAGGATGACCTCCTTCCTCACAAAGGCTGAGGCTGCACAAGAAGATGCAGAGGCATAAATTCAGTAAATCACTGAATATGCACCTGCACTTTAATGGCAGAGGTGCATGAAGAGTGACAGGTTAGCCCTCAGCACCTCTGTATAGTTCACTGCTCCTACGCTGCATCTCTGTCTTGAGGATATTCTACTGCTGTGCTCTTCTCTGCCCATCGCTTTCCAAAATGTCTCCAGTAACAAGGTGATATCAAGTTCCAAACAATAGTGAATGTGAAAAAAGGAACATATGTTTTGGCCTTCCTGCTCAATAGCACATTGACACAGAATACAGAGATAGCCCTGTTCAAAGTAGACCAACCCTTACTTTTCCCAGAGCACACAGTGACACGATGCCGCTGCTACATAACTAGGATTAATTTGATCGACCTCAGTTATGCTTGGTTCAAAGGCAAAGGCCATTTCATATATACGCACTTATAAACTTATAGAGACCTGAACAACCCCTCATTCCATAAATTGGGTAAGGTATTTTCCTGGTTTCAACTGAAATAGACTAAATTTTCTTTCTTGTGGTTGCCATGTTTTCAGATTTGGTATGAAAAGAATGTCAACAATGCATATAGTTTTAGTTGTTGCTAAATGAAGTTTATATTAGTCAAGGACTTTTTTCAGCTTCCCATAGAAGCTGAGAAGGAACATAGAACAATTGAATGGCCAATGGAATATTCTGTACCATAGTTGTCATGCTCAGTATCTAAATGGGGACTGATCAAGGGGGTAAATAGACTCTGCTCAGGTTGGGCTGGGCAATCAACTCAGCAGGCAGTGAGAGTGACTTGTGAATTTTATATTCTTTTACTGTCATTATTATTATTATTGTTATTGTCCTTTTCTGTTATCATTCTATTAACCTATTTTATCTCAATCCCAAAAAGTGATTTTTTTTTCCCTTTCCCATCCTTTTCTCCCCCTTCTCCCTACCCTTCTGGTGAGGGGAGAAACGGGTGAGCGAAAAGAGGGGACCATCTCCATGGTCCTAGTTGCTGGCTGGGGTTAAATCACGACAGGTATGCACTAAGGAACTGTTAAGCTGACCTAATAGCTCTTTGCCACCAAAAGAGAGAGATAGTCCTGTTTCCCTTGCTCAGGTTGCCCAGTGGCCCCCACTGTGAACAGACTCAGTTCATCAAACTGGAAGAAAAATAAACCAGTAAAAAAGGGAGAGCAACAGTTTTCTGTCAGTTCAATGTGCTGTATCCAGTCATGCTGTATCCAGTCTGGCAAGTTAGAAGACATGGTGGAATAGAGAGAATAAGATAAGTGAAAAATGGAAAAAATTCAGAGACAGTGAGCTGATAAGTCAGTTAAAACATACAGTGAAATCAGATCATTAGGCTGCAGGATGTTCACAAAGTGATTACTAACAATCTGCCTATAAGACATTTAATTCTTAGAATTTTTGAGTTAAAAATCAAATTTCTGTTGCGAATATTCTTCCTTAGTGGCAAGGTTCACTTAAGTAAATGCACAAAAATCATCTGGTGATCATTTCAGTGAAGGTACCTGTACCTATTTGAAAATAATTAATCATGCTAGAAAATTTGTTTACAATGTTTTGAAACTATATAGTTCCGGTCAGTCATAAAAATAACTTTCTGTATGTCTTCCTTGCATCTGATTTTGATCCCAGTCTTACTCAAAAGAAGCAAATGTAATTGAAGTAAATATGCAGCCAGATGCCACGCTAGTACTGTCATTTATTATCTGATCTACACTGCAATCATCCACTGCAAGATGTTTCTTAAAGCAAAAGAATTCAAAGGACTAGATTCTTAGATGATTGTTTATCGACATAGCTCCAAGCCTAGCCTAAAGATCTGAGTAGATTTCTCCTGTCTCTTATTTACAATCACATATTTTTCCACTACAGGCTGACTTTTTTTTCCCCAGAATAAAGCTTTCTGTGGCAAATGGCACACAGAAGATAATGTTTTCAGGAGTATTTGAGTATTCCCCAGGGTATGTTTGCATGGTAGAGATTTTCATGCACCCTGAGGACCAAGGAGCTAGAACTGAGTGGCTGGTGTTATGGGGCTGTGCTTGGGCACTTGCACCATGGGAAGGAAGCTCCAGAGACATCCACAAACCTGTCCTGTGCCGGGAGAGCTCACTGATCTGATGCCTGTTAAGGGAGAATTGTCTGCCTCACACTCTAGTGTAGCGCAGTATAGTGTTACTTGTAGTAACATTCCCAGTCAGTCAGACACTGAAAATTATCCTTTTTCTCCAGATGTTCTACTTAATAACATTTTCATGATACACATTCCACTAAAGTTTTACCTTCTCTTCAATTTATTTTATTGTTGAAATTAAGATTTGATTCAGGAAAAAAAAATGGAGATCAGTACACATACTTTGGTTAAAATCTTTTGAGCGTTTCAATGGATCATCTGAACTTTATATATTAAAAATATCAATATTTATTTTCCTGCTCTTTTGGTCAGTCCAAGTAGATTCTGCCACAATAAGCAGTCAAATGAAACACTTTCCAAATGAAAACTGATATATTCTCCAGTCTCCTTTGACATACAACTGCTCAGCCACTTTCTGACTGCACTTTTTCAAAACTCTCTTCATTGCTGCATGGCTGGCCAACAAGTGACTTTTGAGCTAAATGCAAATGATGAACTGTTCAAGCAAGGCTCCTGGGCTGGAACTGTGTGATGTGCCTGGTGACAGCTTTGTAGCGTCACTCTGATGGCTCCCTCTTGGAGGGAACAGGGTTTTTAGAGACTGACATAGCTGGGTTTGCCTGGGAGTCACCTATACATACAGCCTCGCTCCACTGCTCAGATGAGCTTACCTCTACCAGTAACAACTTAAGATTTTATTTTCCCATGGTTTTTGCATAAAAGTGCATCTTTTGCCTGAATAAGGATTGGAGGTTTCAGGCCAGTGTACTCCCTGTGCACACTAAAACCAATGAGTGTTCAGTGAGTGTTAGCTCATACATGATAACATTACCCCACTGCACCATTAAGACAGATGGTTTTAGTAACAATAATAGGAAATGAAATTTTCATGTATATCCTAATCGTGCCATTTGTAACATCCACAGGTGGATACTAAAGCTGAGGACTTTGAAACAGAGTCCAAAAGTCATTACTTCAGATTGAGACTATGCCAAGTTTCAGTAAACTGGTAAAACTCGGAGTCCCCCATCTGAGTTTCTGTTATATCTGCTAGACACATATGTAATAAATTAAATGGGTCAAGGTTGGAAGGGATCTCTGGAGCTCATTTGGGTGAACTGCATATTCAGGCAGGGTCATCTCGAGACAGTTGCAAAAGACCATAGCAAGATGGCTTTTGAACATTTCCAAGGATGAAGGCTCCACAACAACCACGGCAACCTGTTCCAGCACTCAGTCACCTTCACTGTGAAAAAATGTATATTGATGTTCAGAGGAAACCTTCTGTGTTTCAGTTTGTGCTCATTGCTTCTGGTCCTGTCACTGGGCATCACTGAAAAGAGCTTGGTTCCATGCTCTTTACACTCTCCCATCAGATATTTGTACACATCGATAAGATCCTCCCTGAGCTTTCTCTGCTCCAGAGTACCAGCTCTCACAGGATTTAATTACAGGAAAGATGCTCAAGTCCTTTCATCATCTATGTGGTCCTTCACTGCACTCTCGTTATTATATCCATAATTATTTTGTACTGGGGAGCCCAGAACTGGACACAGTTCCCTAGGTGTGGCCTCACTAGTACTGAGGAGAGGGGAAGGATCATGTCCTTTGACCTGTTGACAACACTCCTCCTAGTGCAGCCTAAAATACTGTTGGCCTTCCTTTTCACAAGGGCACATTACTTGTTCATGCTCAACTTGACATCCACTAGAACCTCCAGGTCCTTTTCTGCAAAGCTACTTTCCAGTTGGTCTCCAGCATATATTGGTGCATGGAATTTTTCTTCCCCAAGTGCAGGACTTTACACTTCACTTTTTTGAACTTCATGAGGTTCCTGTCAGCCCATTTGTCCAGCCTGTTGACGTCTTTCTAGACGGCAGCACAACCCTCTAGTGCATCAGCTGTTCCTCTCAGTTTGGTGTTAGCAGCAAAATTCGTGAGAGTACACTCTTCCCCATCATCTAGATGATTAATGAAGATGTTGGCAGGATTGGACGCAGTACTGAACCCTAGGGTACAGTGTTAGTTACTGTCCTCCAACTAGACTCCATACCACTTACCACCACCCTCTGGGCCTGACCATTCAGCTGGTTTTCAATCCACCTCACTGTCTGCTCCTTCCAACGCATACTTCATCAGCTATTCTATGAAGATTTTCTGGGAGCAGTGTCAAATGTCTTGCTGAAGTCAAGACAGGTAATATCAACTGCTCTCCCTTCATCCACCAAGCCAGTCATCACAGAAGGTTATCAGGTTGGTGAAGTATGCTTTTCCCTTTAGGAATCCATGATGACTATTCCTGATCACCTTCATGTCCTTCAAGAGTAAAGAAATGGTTTCCAGGACTAGCTGTTCCATCACCTTCTCAGGCATTGAGGTGAGGCTGATGAGCCTGTAGTTCCCTGGATCATCTTTCTTGTGCTTTTTGAAGACAAGAATGACATTTTCTTTCCTCTTCAAGCACCTCTCCCAGTTGCCACAATCATGGAAAGATTAACAAGAGTGGCCTTGAAATGACACCTGCTAGCTCGCTCAACACTGAGGTGCATCCCATCAGGACCCATGGACTTAAGTATGTCTAGTTTGCCTAAGTAATCCCTGACTTGATCCTCTCGCATCAAGTGTATGTCTTCCTTGATCCAGACTTTCCCTCCAGGTTCCAGGACCTTGAGTTCCTGAAGGCTGACCTTGCTAGTAAGAACTTAGGCGAAGAAGACATTCAGTACCTCAGTCTTTTCATGTCCTGTACCAGCAGTGCCCCTGCCCCGTTCAACAGTGGGCCTGCATTTTCACTAGTCTTCCTTTTGCTACATGTGTACATAAGAAGCCTTTCTAGTTGTCTTTGATATCCCACACTAGGGATGGGTTTTGCCTTTCCTAACCATATCTCTGTGTGTTCGGACAGCATCTCTGTATTCCTCTCAGATCTTCTGTACTTGCTTCCAATTTCTGTATACTCTCTTCTTACGTTTGAGTTCTATCAGGATCTCCTTGTTTGTCAATATAGGTCTCCCGGCATTTTTTCCTGACAACCTGCACAATGAGATGGACTGCTCTTGATCTTGGAGGAGGTGATCATTAAATATCAACCAGATTTCTTGGACTCCTTTTCCCTCCATGCCTCATCCATGGGACTCCTTGAAGTAGACCCATGAAGAGGGCAAAATCTGCTCTACTGAATCCCAAAGTTCTGACCTCATGTTTTGTCCTGTTCCCTCTTTTCATTAACTTGAAGTCCATTATCTTATGGTCAATGCAGGCAAAGCTGCCTTTAGCCTTTACATCTCTGATGAGCCCTTCCGTGTTTGTGAGCACAAGGTCCAGCAGAGCACGTCTCTTTGTTGGCCCCGCTATCACTTGTATCAGGAAGTTCTCAGGAAATTCCTGGATTGCTTATGCCCCATACACAGATCTCTAATTCCTTCCATTTGTTTCCCATGACATCCTTGATACCCAGCTAGCATGGGACACCCCATTCCTATGCCCCTGTGGCCTCTAAAACAGCGTAGTTGTATGCATACTCCTTAGTAGTACTGTTCCTTGCAGTGCTCTAAATCCAGAACAATGTCCAGCGGCAGCAGGGAGTACTTGTGGGCACAAGCCAAAGCACAGTAAAGACTCTTCTGGGAGCTTAGCGTAGATGATGGTATTCTTGGGCACTGTCTTAGTTTACTAATGTAGACATAGCCTCAGATTAATTTTAATCTGAATGAGGCAAAAGGGAAATTGCTGATTATTATTTTTAATTGCTACTTTAAAAGATAATCAAAAGCACACAGGGTCTTATTGCTCTGAAGACCAGCAGTAACACAACTTTGCCTTTCAGACACTTTTATTTATACACATCCTCAAATTATGTGTTGCCTAACCCTGAGGACAACATAATCTCTTGTTTTCCACAGAAGCAGCAATATTGTGGTGAGGAAATTCTTGTTCTGAGATGGTATTCGCTTTAAAGATCACAAAGTCTCTTTTTAGGTAGGTAGGGAAATTAAAATTGTAGGAAAGTAAAAGTATTAGCAGTTCTGTAGATTTATACTTGTTTAAGTCTTGTCTTTTTTTTTCTTCCCTGTCTAATCAGATTATAGACATATAGTCTTCTCTCTATTCATTTGTTGAAAATAATACTAACTTATTTTCAGGTGCGTTTAGAGGATCCATTTATGATTATGCTCCTAATCAAACCCCACTATTTAAG
This sequence comes from Limosa lapponica baueri, assembly GCA_002844005.1. NCBI lineage: Eukaryota > Metazoa > Chordata > Aves > Charadriiformes > Scolopacidae > Limosa > Limosa lapponica. Next base: position 58,204 of record KZ506084.1, on the reverse strand, counting down.
GCACAGAGGAAGCAGCCAGCTGTGAAGGACACAAAGCTGTAAGGGTGGCTGTTCTTGCTTTGGCCTCTGTCAGAGCTCTGAAAAGATGACCTGGCTGCAGGTTGGGGTATGAGAGGACTTTCACTCAGGTCTCTGTCCTAAGACTACTCCTCTCCCTTCTGTGTCTCTTCTCAAAACATAATTTTGTCTGTCCTGCTGAGAGACTTTGAATGGCTTTGCCAGTTGTTAAAAGTTTATAAACCATGAGGGGAACTATGTTGTTATTCTGCCACTTGCGGACATAGTCCAACATAGATTATCAAAAATATGAGAAAAAAAATTGAATTACTATGCCATTATACATCTGTAGATCCATACTAGGCCAATGATGTAAATAATGTCAAAGATATAAAGAACTTAAAATGGTATTTGTTTAACCACCTGAGAGACTTGAAAATGTGAAGCTCGGCTGCCAAACATGAGAACCTTGCCAGAATGTTATGTTCATTAGACTGCATTTTTTAAATTTTTTTTCCCTTCCTGGTTCTGCAGTCCTCATTGTGGTTGTGAAGTGTCTCAACTTCAATGGAAAGGAGGAAGATGCTTCCACCCAAATTATTCTATTCAATGACTTGTTCCAAGTTATGATTTGCAACATTTCTTGAGTTTTCACTAGTAGAGAACATATTTTAATCCTATCCTCTTATTTTATGGCCACTAGGTAATTGTACAGGTAATCTGACAGAATCAGTGATCATAAATATGTCTATGATAGTTCTGGACACACTGTTCTGTGCCAAGTTTAGAGCTGCTTGACATCTGTGGCCTGTGTCTGAACACACCCACAGGATTGACTCTCAAGGGGATTTTAGCATAGCAAGAAGAAGCATGGCTTTTAAATCAAATACGGGATGAAGTGGTGACAAACCCTCAGACCTTCAGGATTGTGGAGATGCCTGCAGATATGCCCAACAGCAAATGTGTGAGCATTCAGCCAGATTTTGCAGCTGAAAGGTCACAAATGTTCTTCTAGTTACCTAAGAAGTTAAGTGGATCACTGGGATTGGTCAGGGGCTGGATTGCACTCTAGACCCCAAATTCTGCTGATAGGCCACGCTGGACAGCAGGGCACTTTCTGTATCTCACTTCTATGCCCCATCACATACAAAGTTTCAATAGCTTCTTATAGAAAGAAGAGAACTGCTGAATCCATTATCATTTCTGCCATTTTTATAGTAATTTTGGGTTTGAAAATCTGTCAGCCATGTTTCATAAAGTGAGAGGGGGTAATAAGAAATGAACAAACAACTGAATTTCTTGCTTTTTACTGGGACTGGTTAAGGAGCCTTATCTACTGGTAGCACTGAGCCACACATAATCTAGGATTTTAATGCTCCAGTACTCACCATGGTGCCTGAGCACCCCTAAGACAGCTGCAGTCAGTTGAGATGCTGTAGAAATAAGTCCCTCATTTCAAATGCAAGAAGCAAGTGACGAGGCATTGCCTCCAAGAAGGTCTTTCAAGCTAGAATGCCCTTTCTTGACTGCTATGATACAACCAGAGTTTATTTGCATTCACAGAGTAGCCTGCTCACCCTCTAACATTCATTAGGGACCTGCCAGGGCAGAGGAAAGCAATACAGATAATTTGGTTGCACAGGAAAAGTGGTCCTTTCCTTCCTAAAAATAATTTTTGCTATTACATGTATTTCTGTCCAACAAGAGAGCCTACACATATTGTGAGCTGTGAAAAGGATCATCCGTCAGTCTATGTACCCAACACAGTACTTTTTAGTTGAAATTTTTACGTGTGATCCTTGTTTCTCAAGTAAATTGCTAACATAAGCTGACTAGGATTTTATTAACTGGCCCCTGCATTTCTTTTTTATTTCATTAATGCAAATATTAACATTCAAATAGTAAGCACCTAAATCTACCTGACAGGAAGAGAAATTTGTGTAACGAGAAGGTTTTACACATAGAAAGAATTTTTTTTTTAATGTATTTCTTTGTGTGAGTATCATATTTTCATTTTTTTCCTTCCTACCTGCTTCCTTCAGCTATTTAAAAAAAAAAGCAGTCAGGAAGATGACAGGACTGCCACAGCTCCCTACAGTATGTGACTGTTTAACCTTAAATCACCTCAGCTGTGAAAACTGTGGATGCAACTTTGAAAAAACATTTTGAATGTGACAGCAAATTTACTTTGTGATGTTTATACATTTTTCATAATGCTGTTCCCAGTAGAACTGATTCCTATATTTCTTACAGCAACAGTATGAAGAAGCAGGCTTTTAAAAGGATGGGGTTTTGCTGATGCTGCTTTCTACACGTCTAGTTAGCTAAGAGACTATGCTGTAGCTTAATGCAACAGAGTAATAACAGTGATGCTTTAGGAAGTCTCAAGAAGCAGAGGTGCATCTCCTTGTACATGGCTGCTCTTGGGGAGGAGGGCATGTGTGCATGTGTGAGAGAGGGAGCATAATAGCACTACGGCAGATGGAAATAGAGTAAGACAGCCAAGCAGAGGACTTAGACAATGTGCCACAGAGCTCAATAAATCTATACAGTTTCTTTATGCTCTACAAGGTCATAGATGATGCTGACACCAGTCTCCTAGCAACCCACTCTACTAACCTACTTTTGTCCCAATCACTGGAGAATGGGTTTAATGCTCTGAGCTGTGTTTCAACATGTGGAGGAAAGAATCAAATTGATGCTGGGTAACTGCTGATGTGCAAAATGCTAAAAAGCATTTTTCTGGTCTGTCTCCCCTCTACACTGGTTGCACACAGACAGCTTCTTTAATAAAGAACAACAGCATTAACGAATTCCTAAGTTTCACAGGAATACTAATTTCATTAGAAAATGTAGAAATATAATGCACAAAGTCATGTATTTATTTAGGTAGGAGTCTAATACAAGCTCACAGTTAAGAAAGAACTACCCCAAACAGGAGATGATTCTGATATTAAAAAAAAACCAAAACCTAACCCCCAAAAAGTGGAGACTAAGAAATATGAAATTAAAAATCACCTAAATGAAACATGGTTTTATTAGGTTATAGATTGTGTAATCAATTAGTTAAAAACCCTCAGACAGATGCAGTAATTATTTAAAAAGTCTGCATTTGGAATACCTACTGTATAAAACTTTCTTTGACATATAGAAAAGAAAGCAAAGTCTTTCAGCAGCAATAACTTACGACCATAACCATGTTGAATGAACTCTCTTTCTGTAGCTTGTGAGTAATATGCAAATGGTGGACCAGACACGTCTAGATCTTCTTGAAGTAATGATGCATTTGTGTTTTCTTCTTCAAAAATTGTACATAGTCCTATTCCAAAACACATGTCAAATGATAGAGCAGAGTAAATCACTCAGAGCAAATAATTCATTCAATGAATTTAGCCTTTTTATCTGTTTAAGGAATGCTCCAAATTCTAACCATACTTTGGATTTATATGACCATTTCTTATCATTTTATTCATCAAATTTCCTGTTCCTGATGCACAAGATTCATTCTTTCATTGTTAGCTGAAGATATTTATAAGAATCAGATGAAACTGCTTTTCTGTGTTTTGATAAGTTTTCTCACCAAGCCATAAGATGCAAGATTTGAAAAAAGAGCAAACCTCTTCCTTTTACAAGTAGCAAATGAATATTTTCACAACATGTGTACTGTACAAACTTCAGCTCTCTTCTATATTTAGTAGGATTTCCATTTCAGACAGATGTAGCAATAGACAAGGGGGATATGCTATTGTTTCCCCATATTCAACAAAACTTGGAGATTTTTGTGTCTAAAAAAAACCCCCATGCTAACATTTACCCTGACTACTGCCAGAAAAACATCACTGTACTGTTGATTGTGTCACAGGGTCAAAGACTACTGAATATTATAGTGATCTTCTTGAGGGATGCTTATTGAGCCAGGATGGAGGTTTTCAATTGCACTGACACAGCACTGGTCTGCTCTCCATTTCCCCTGGCTTCTATGAAAGGCACTGTCATTACCAGACGACAACTTGTTCCTTACTGCTAAATACAGTAATTGTGTAACCCTTGGCTGCCACGCGTCAGCACAAACTGCAGACTGGGACATATAAGGGGCAGGAATTAAAACATTACCAGATCATAAACCATGTAGGTGCTGCCCTGGCTCTTGAGCAAAGTGAATATATCACAAAGATTCTCCTAAACCGTTTTGACTGTCAGTGGTATTGGGAGGCCACAACAAAAGCAAGGGTCACCAGCCTAGTAGAAAAATCAATTCATAGCTCTTTCACATATAGGATTTGGAGAGTGGAGAACCATGCAGATTGCTAGTACAGTAACCCTCTCACAGTGGGGTATGGCTCTTCTGGATTACTTTGCCTCAGCAACGCAGAACACTCCTTACATGCGAACAGTCTGAGACAACATAAAAAAACCTGTCACTTCCACTTTTACCCTGGAGCACACTTATACCAGTGGCTGCTGATGTTGTTTGAGGTGTGTTTTCCCAGTTTGCCCAGCTGTCATTCATAACTCCAGAATAACAGCACTGAGTAGGTTGACAGAGAACTTTGGAAGTCTCCAGCCCAGTCTCCTGCTCAGAGCAGGAGAGTTGAAGAGCAGGTTTTTCAGGGTCTTGTCCAGCCAGGTTTTGAGTATCCCAAAGGGTGGACATTTCACAGCCTCCCTTGAAGCCTATTCCTGTGTTTGACCATGCTCACAGAGGTTTTTTTCCTTGCAAGTAATAGAAGTTTCCCATGTTGCAACTTAATGGAAAAGTCTCAGTTGATACTGAAAACTGATGAGTCCCACTACTTCATGGAATTGTCTAGGAGAGACAGCTACCTCCATGCAGGATACATGTGTGGATGCTCTTGTTTAGTGATAGTGGGAAAATGTTAACTGATTGAAACCTAAGCCTGAGCAGGCCTGAGTTGTGTTGACTAAGAGGTTTCCCAAGTAACAAAGAGAGATTTGAGAGAGCTGTTAAGTCTTCACACGTGATTTAAAAACAAACAAACAAACAAACAAACAAACAAAAAAAAAACATAAAAAAACCCAACCAAACGAAAAAAACCCAAAACCAACAACCAAAGAAGTCCCCACTAAATATTCTACAGAAACCTGCAGAAAAAAAAAAGCAAAAATTAGGCCTTAGAAGAATGCAGGTGACAGTGAAACCCTGAGAAAAAGCAACCAGAGGGGTTCTGAGCAGAGTTAAGAGTTCAAAACAGTCTTGAAGCAACTCCTCTCACTTAATTCTAGAAAATATGATGGCTTAGACATTCACCATTAAGTAAACAGAACTGCACCAAACAATGTCTCCATTTCCATCCTCAGTCTCTCCTTGGTCTGTCTCTCCCTGATCTCAATCAGCTCCCTGCACCTCAAGGGGCTGAACTGCACAGCTTTCTCTTTAGATAGTTTGGTGATGTTAAAATACTTACCACTGCTACTCTAATATCTTGCTTTCTGTATTATTTCAGCTTCCGAAAGTCTGGATTCCACTCCCACAGGCATTTGACTTGGCTTCTTTGTATTTATTTTCAAACAATAGAATCAGTTGGACTAATAATATCTATATATTAACTAACTGTACATTACTGTGCATGCAGAATGCATACAGGAAAACAGATGCCTTTGGAAACAAAAAGTCTGAAAGTAAGGAAATTGCAGTTACTTTCAGCTTAGTTACTCTGCATTTTTGTATCAGTGAGGTCCAGCTGCGCTCAGTGGTAATACAGATACAAAGATCTTGACTCTTCTCATGCGCTAGCCCTTTTCTTTACTGTTGTGGCTGAGAAGTGGGCACAACTGTAAATATCTAAGCATGGGAAAATAGGAGGTATTCTGAAACTACCTGCAGAGAAGTCTCTTTCCACAGGATCCTCTCATTGCAAACTAAAATAATACTTTAAAGAGCCTATAGAATTTGTTGCCTAAACTCCAGTCCTACCTGCAGATTTTTCAACTCTTATTGTGTTCATTTGCGTACACTGGTTTAATACAAATTGATTATGCCACTGTGAGTATAATTTTGATTTCACTTAAACTGAAGTACATACAGAGTAACTAATTCATTAGCACTCACCAGTGTAATTGAGATCATAATCTGTATATGTGTTAAAAGATATTAATGTTCTCAGTTTGTAGAGTCAATCCTTATGTAAGTAATAAGCAACATACTAGAGCTGGAATAACCTTACCTAGAGCAAGCAGTGAAAGAAAACTTTTCAACATTGTGCCTGCTGTATGTTTTCTTCAGGTATATGTACATATCTTTATATATATCTGTATACATATGGGTATAAAAAAACAGCTATGTGAGTATATATCCCCCCTCTCTGTGAAGATCAAGTGGCAGACAGGTAAGCATGTATCTCAGTGAAAACAGGCTAAATTATCCCTGTTTATCTCACTTTATATTTGTAATAAGCAGAGAACATAGACTTAAACATGTACAGGTCAGCTGGCTTGTAATAACTTCCTACCCTATGGTAAATTGTTCAACTCTAAGCCAGATACAGATAGACGGACACTTAGAAGAAAAGACTGAAGAAACTTGGTTTGTGTGTTAATGGGTGGAAGAGCTATATTCCAGAAAACAGTGTAACATAAAATACTAGATTTGGATATTTTCAGCTATGTCTGCCATGCCTTAGCTTTAGATACACATACTGCAGGGGCTAAAAGGAGACAAAGCTGCTACCATAACTTATAAAACTCTGACTCCTTTTTTGATCCTCAAGGAAGACAATAATAGGTTAATAGTCAGATTTCATCTCTTCTCAGCCTGAGAAGAGGAAGCCAGTTTCCAGTATTTAAAGGAATTAAGTGGCTGGTGGAAGAGATAAGCAATCCTCACAAAAGCACTGCCAATTGTTTATTATGCTTTCTGTGGCTGTGAAAGGGATCCTCCTTAGAAGCATAGAATAAGGATACTTTAGGTAGTCTTGGTAACAGCTTGAATGTCTTTCTCACACTTGTTGTTACTTTCCTTTTCTCTTTTTATCACCTGAGCTCTGATGCTTTTGGAAGGCAGCACTTTCCACACATTGATTTACCCATGACAGGAGAGATAATGTAGATAAAATAGGAATTCAAACACATCTGTAACTTTTTTTAGAATCCAAAACTTTCCTGTAGAGCCAAGTATCTCTGAAAGTGTTCTGTAAATATTAGCTAAAATTAAAACAAAGCTCCAACTGTGTTTATACTCTCTTAGTTCTTGGTTTCTACAAATGTTAGAGGAAGCAATTTCTCTGGGAAGAATATCTATAAGAGATCTTTTCTTAAACTAGTTTAATGGTGGTTTTTAGTCATTGTACCTATATTGAATAACAAACCTAAAAATTCCTATTCCCATTTGAACTAATGCACCATATTAGCAGTGATGGAGAATTTCACGTAAGCATCTCAAACAAGTTGGCAAATAGTAATTAATTTAAACTTGCTATACTGTCAATAGTCCCCGTTATATAGTTTAATAGTAAGTGAATACAGGGCATGATTTAGTTAAATTCTGTGAGAACTTTCTGTAAAACAAATCAGGTTGCTCCATCTGTGAGCCAAAAACAGAAGTCCATCCTTCCAAACAGCAGTGCTGAAGTTCACTTGACAGTCTCTCAGAATATGCCATTATATAGTAAGCAAATATTACTAAAATATTATGGAATTTTCTGATAAATCTGAAGAGAACATTTTTCCCAATAATTCCAACTAGCAGTAGAGTATGGATCAAAATTCCTTTTGTCCAATTATCCATTTTATATCTGACCAAGAACAACACACATCTGTGAACATACACACAGCTACCTACAAATACACATCACTACATAAACACACACATTATGCACAATATCCATGTATGGAAATCATGTCTAGGTAGACAACTATCTATACCTCTCAGTAAGAATCTTTATTCAGTAAGGAATTCAAACATGTGGAAAAAATGCTTCTGTAATTTCTGTGCCACCAGGATGAAGGGGCAGAGAAAATATTCTGTAAGCGGCTGAGAGAAGTCTCACAATTGCTAGCCCTTGTTTTCTTGGGAACTTCAACTTACCAGATTTCTGCTGGAAGTATAAAGCAGAAAGGAAACAGTCTAAAAGGTTCCTGGAGTGTGTGGAAGATAACTTCCTGACACAG
>KZ506084.1:27425-44351 GCA_002844005.1 Limosa lapponica baueri | reverse complement strand
AAGAGTAGATTTAGATTAGATATTAGCAAGGAATTCTTTAGTGTGAGGGTGGTGAGACACTGGAACAGGTTGCTCAGAGAGGTTGTGTTTGCCACATCCCTGGAAGTGGTCAAGGCCAGGTTGGATGAGGCTTTGAGCAACCTGGTTTAGTGGAAGGTGTCCCTGCCCATGGCAGGGGCATTGGAACTAGATGATCTTCAACTTCCCTTCCAACTCTAAGCATTCTATGATTCTATGATTCTGCATTGGGATGGGCTGTGAAGACCAATGTGCCCCTTTAGAGCTGGCTCTGGTCCTTCTGACACATCGCACATTGCAGGCATATGTTATGGGACTAGCTGATTTCCAGTTTCAAAGAATTAAATGTAGAATTATAGTTTAAGTTGATCATTATAGTTTAAGTTAATCATTTATTTGCTGAATTCAAGAGGGCATAGCTGATGGTACCCTGTTAAGCTAAATATTTGGCAATTCACGTACAAATGATTTCTGTAGCAAGAGCCTTCTGATGAATACCATGCTAAGTAATGCCTAAATCAACTTTTTCTTGATGGTATCAAGCATGCTGTACTGATAATACACAGGAATGAAAATACACAATTTAACAATACATGCAGTACAAAATGTCACATCTTAATGTGATCTGGAACAGATCCTCAAAATGTCCTTGGCAACTCAATGCATAAAAACCCCTAGTATTTTGGTGCCAAGTCAGTCACAATTTTGGCTGTGGATTCTATTCTCAGTGATTCACTTATGTTGATCTGCTCAGATACTTCAAAGCAATCATGAATTAGATGTCAAACCACATTATATATGAGGTCAATACATAGAAACTATAAATTAGATGCAAAAATCCAAAATGGTCAAATACGTTGCTTGAAGTTTTTAAATTCTATGTTTGCTAAATTTTTTTTTAAATTGTTTGCAAATTCAAATGAGTTTTGCCATTAAATCCGGACCCACACTGGGAAAAATATATAAAATAGTAAAAATATTTAGCATTCTAAATGTACCACTTTTTGTTTCACTCAGAAATTTCACTTGATTTTATTTTAAGTGTAAAAACACCCCAAAACTTGATGAAGTTGTATATACTGACGTTATTGTTTCACTTGAATGCTTCCTAAGGTGGAGAGAGTAATCTCCAGTTGGCACAAAATTGCTTTTTTCTGACATTTCTGGTTCATGCCACAGAATCAAATACCTGCATAATTACTTCTGGCTGATATTTTCCTTTACTAGTGTATTTGTTCGTATATGCATAAAAAATGTCTGTTTTTTTTTAGTTTCACTTTGGATGTAGGAGTAGATAGAGAAATGACCTAAAAACAGTTGAGAAATGAAGCTTCTAAACAACAGAAGTTTCAAAACAGTTATTGTACCCTCACTTGCGTGTTTAAAACCTGACTGCTTTCTGCTTCTATAGTATAGCTTCCTACTGTGACCGTCCTCTCCACTGAGCAATTGAGGAAGCCACAGCAGCTCTTTTTAATTTTGTTCAGCTTTATTTAATGAGAATCTGATGCACTGCATGTGTGAATACATATTCTGCTCCAGCTTCTCACAGATCTTTTAAGATTAAGTTGTGAGAAAGTTGTAAGAAAAATGCTAAGGTGATTCTAGATGCAATGTAGATTATCAGGACACAAACTGACATTCCTCTGAAAGTGATTTTGGTATTTCCAATTCTATTCTGAAATTGAAGATCTCATTATTTTCTGCACTAGAAGTAGGATGTTTCCTTGGTCAATAGCTTCCTTTCTCTTTGGAACTCTTCAGATCCTTTTTGGAAGCAAGATCAGTAGGATGCAGTTCCATTCCAACACTGGTTTCCTAACTGACAACAAGTAAGCAAATTGACAGCAAATAAGCTTAGGTAATTAAGCGGAGAATTTGCAAACACAAAGCTCCAGACAATTGTCAAGACTGATTATGTACTAAGTTGGGGAACCTGCAGGTATTTAAAGTTATCACTTTCAGGTTCTCTTCCTAACCCTAGTCTGTATGTAACAGTGGTTTGTTTTTAAGAAGGGTCCCGCTCCAGTGATAGCAATAGTGGCAGAGTCATGCCCTCTTATCTGTCATTATTTTAGTTTGCAGCATGTTCATAAAAATTGCCCTATAAGAAATAACCTTTTTTTCTTTTTTTTTTTTTTTTGCTATCATCATTTTTTGCTAACATCAGAGACCATTGTAGGAAAATGAACAGAAATCAGGTTCATAAGCAGAATATGGCAGTTCTCAGCCTGCAGTCTTCTCAGTAAAACATCAGTAATGACTTCAGGGTTGATCCAAACCTCTGGGAAAAATATACAGCATCAAAGCAGGTGGTGGTTCAGTCTTTAAAGAATTGACTGCCTTTGGTGATTTAGAAGAATACTTTGATGATGATAAATATCCAGCATACTTGAAGATTCATCAATTGTTGAATACAATTTAACTTAATTTGAAACAAACACAACTTTCTACATATCTTACAGAAATGGCTTTTTGTAAATAGAAAACCTTTTTGTTACCACATTCTTTAAACTCCACTCAAAGAGAGTGCCAACAGACAACATAATTGAGAATTAAAAATCCAAACAGAGTTTTAGAAAAAATATCTACTCAACATTATATAGGGACAAAAACTAATTTGATATTAAGCCTTTTCTGTGCAGGCTTAATTTAACTGATTTTACATGGATTAACCCCCATGTCGATACCTTAAAGGTCCATTTAAAAGTGCTTTTTCAAATTTAAAAGTATTAGAAGTTTATCTTGATTAGGCATAGGGTTGAGTTTAATCAAATTAAGATATTCTTGAGACAAAATAGAACTGTTCAGAAAAGAGTTCAAGTTAAGTTGGTTTGAAAACAGATTTAAAGCCACCTCAAAACAGATATAAGCCACAGACAGATTTAAAGCTACCACATAGCAAACTTGTAAACAGAGAGATTATGTAACAGGTCAACGTTACCATTTGGGCAGAAATATATTGCCAGATAGTCCAGGAGATATTTCATACACCAGGAATTCCATAACACATTCTCCCTGTTTGTAGAAGCAACTTGTGTTTATGCACAGACATTCCACATTTTAAATGCAAGTACCATGTTTTGTTTGCATAACAAAGTCGTTGTACTATAGCTGCCTACGAGTTTCATCTAAAGCTTACTATAATCAGTTGAAGCCTCTCCCCACACCTCCAGGATCTCGTGGATCAGGCCTTCAGCTGCCTTCAGCTTCAGCAGGCAAAAAGGAAAATAGTCTGCTTCTAGAGGAGTGATAAGATACAACGTAAGTTTGGTCAGGTTTTTTGTTTCATAATTTTAAAAAAAACCCACCAAGTGCAATGAAAAACAAACTTAAAAATATCTTCGCAAAACTTTGGGAAGTCTTTAGACAAAACAAAATATATTTTGATACGTCAAAGGATATAAAAGTAAAATGTGAAAATCTATTTTCTGTGCAGTTTTGTTTCCTTCTCTCATGTCATAAACCTTTTCAGTCCTTTTTGTTTCATGAAATGAGTCTTACGTACAGAAATGAACTTCTGGGACAGTCTACAACTCTGTTAGTCATATTTAAAAGTAGATGCAAGCAGACGAGAAATATTTGATCCAACTGAGTACAAAGGCAGATTCTGAGTTCCAATGCAAGTTCCTAGGAAGTTATTTGGTTTAATCCAGATACATGTTACTTTGTTAGCTGGTATGTTGGTTGTGTGTACAAATGGGGAGCACAAACTCCGATCTAATATAAAATTTTTTCACATATCTTCTGCAAAGTGAGGATTAAGAGGACTGTATCTGAAAGTGTGAATAGCAGCAAAAAAAATGATTGATTCTGACTCAGTAATATAATCCACATGATGTCTTTGTAAACGTGGCTCTCTGACCTTGGGATTATGTGTACAGGTGGATACCTCAAGAGAAAAATACGAAGAAAGTGTGAGAAGTGGCAAAACTGTAAACCACAAATCCATGTTTACATCTCATCTGCAATTATTGTACATCATGAGCATCTCAGCCAGCCGAATTTAGCTCAATAAACTGGTAACTCAGTGTTCACAGTCCTCAGTTCAGCCACTGGGTTTCTTTTAAAATAGCAAGGGCTTATTCAGGACTTGCGGATCTCCAAGACACAAGACATGCCCTTATTGGCACAGAAGTCAATGCACATTATAACCAACCCTGTATGGAACATTTATTGAGAAGTTTTATTTCTACTTCAAAAGCGCTAGTTCAGCCTGTGGCAAATTGCTTTATTTCCAGAGCCCTCTGACTTCTGAGGTTATCTGTTACATTTATAGTAATTTTTTTGCATTGGGAATCTGACGGTATTTATGCTTGCCTACCTTGAAGGGACACTACCATCAATGCTCAACTGAAACTAAGGTTCTCCAGTAGCAGATTTGGGGTGTGAAACACCAGGCTCCTGACACAGGTGTCACTAAGCTAAGGGGCCTCCCTGTAAATTAGAAACAAGTCCAAATGAGGGAAATGGAGACCACAAAGCAAGAAGATAGAGGCAAAACATTATGATAATAGTATTCCATTGGTGTCGGTACGGTCAAAAAAGTTGAGCTATCTATTTGTAGCTACCACATAAGCTCACAGTAGACTTCCATAGGACTGTAAATCTTGCTACATGGCACTAATGGTTTCTTCTAGCGCTTATTTACCAATTAAATTAAGCCTGTCCTTAATCACTTTGGGAAGATTTGTGAATGATCAGTTGGTATAAGGCTATCCAAACAAGACCATGGATTTTAAATGGCTTAGTTTCCTCTCAGAATCAGAATTTATAAAAAGGGGAAAAAAGAACAATTATCCAGAATCTGAAGCAAGGTTAACAAATGCGAATGGACATTTCTTTGCACAGATAGATATATTGCCAAACTTTTCTCTGCCTAACCTTGCAGTGTTCTTTCTAAATACCTCCGTGCATTGGGACCTCTGAACACCTAACGAAATCTCTTCATACCAGTACAGTTCATTCAGCAAGCAGCAAATTCAAGAACTTGAGAAGACAATGGTATATGTCGGAGCCTAATTGCTTTTGTTTCTGAGCTACCTGTATAAAATGCTTGGTCTCTTAGCTCTTGTCATTTATCCTGTCTCCTTTCTTCTTTCCCCTCTGAAATTTGTTCCACAGTAATTTGTTGCTAAAGCTAGATACCTCAGTGACTGTTTGAAGTGTTGTTAAGTAAAGAAATAATTTCTAACTAAATCATCAGGCAATCCCTACTTTCCCAAAGAGGAAAAAAAGATAAACTCTAGTCTTAAATTATCTTTGGTGAATATGGAAATAATTCAAAATAAAGCACATTCAGTTTGAGATTTATGATGAGTCAAAGTTCATTAGCTCATTAGCAGGGGAAATAAGTTTTCAGAGGGTTCATGAGTCTATAACAAACAGAAACTATGGCACGTAATTTACTTTGTTCTGAATAACATTACAGATTACATTGACTTAATTAGGATGCACCACTGAGCATTCAGGTGCTGTCTTTAATGGTAGTACAAGACAAACCTAGGCTGATTTTAATTTCATTTAAAGAAATACAAATTTCTGGAAAATAATAGCATTCCTAATTAGTTTTAAGACTAATTTTGCTTTGGAAGTGCAGGCTTACTATTAAAAATATTTGTTTTTTAAGGACAGCAACTTAAGCAGAGATATACAACATGTTTAGAGTTTGTTCTTTGGGATCTAACTACTCAGATAAAATAGAAGTAGTAGACTTGAAATATTTCTACAGTTGTGAAAAACTTATCACTAGGAAAATCGTTTAAATATTAAACTCTACTAGCATGAGACAGACAGTTTGTGCAGCTCAATCTGTCTGTATATGTTTATGAAGATTGTGGAGCTCTGGAAGGCATCTAATTAAGGGCTGGTTTAATGCAGATATGAAGGCAGAAGAACAGTCACTCTCCATTCAGTCAGCTATTGTCTATTCAATCCTGTGGACTTCCTTTTACAAAGGTATCTTAAGTCTTCAGTAGCAAAAACACAGCATAACATCCAGCACACTAGTGTTCAGTATCTAACCTAAGTGACTCTACTCCTGGTTTTATAAAGATTAACATGTCAGTATTACCAAAAGGAATTTGAATAGAGATATTGCATTGCCTTGGATAACATCTCTGAGACACACTGAAACTATGAAGACAGTAAAATCAAAAGGACTCACATCTGATTTTGCATATGCAAACATAGTTTTGTTTTGAGCAATGTATACTTCAGTGAAGACAAGGTGATGCTGTAAATGATAGACTTGTAAGTGTTACTGCTTTTTTTTTGTTGTTTTGTTTTAAGGCAAGATTTCAATGTATCTTCATGTCTTTTTTACCACCCTACAGTTCTTTTTTGTAGGTCTTCATACTTAATTTTGTAAGTGTAACTGATTGGAGTAAAGCTGGAGAAACTGTACAGACTTTGGTTTGAGAGCAGAACTTGAAGAAATTTTTTTTCTCATATTTCTTTTCGCTGTGTACATGTATCTGTTTAGCACGAAATACTGAATTGTTTTATCAGACAGTAAATGTTAGGTTTCAGTACAACTGAAAATAATAGTGTAAATTCATCAAGATGTAGTAAGGAACTGATACAACCCTTACCTTGAAGAATGAAAACTACATGCAAATGGCAGCTCAGTGCAAAATATAATTGTCAGGTAACATGAACGTGGGAACTACCATGAAAAAGCAGAGTAGTTCTTACTCTGCTACTGTCTAACATTGATTAGAGATAATAGCCGTCATAGTTGTAGCTAGGAGACCCCAATACTATCTATTAAACTGCTAGAGTTTTCTTTCTACTTCCCTAAACCTTTCTACAGTATTTTTTCATCCCTAGATTCTATTAATTATCCTAGTTGATAGAGTGTTTAAAATCCTTAATTGGATATGATTGTATAAAACCTGATTATTTCATTGCAAGTGGAGCTGGTAAGTACTGCTGTGTTCAGATTGCCTCGTTCCACCTATTATTAAAGAAAACCAAAATTTTGCTACTTTCATAGCTCAGAGCAAGCTTTATGAGTTAGAGGGAAGACTTTGTTCCTAGCAAAACAGTCTCTTGTCTCAGGTAATTCCATTCAATTTCAGCAGAAATACAAACCATCAAAAAGAAATAAGAAGCCTTGCTTGTGCTGTCAGAAAAAACAGCAGCAGTACTCCAAGATAACTTAGGCAACTCTTTTAATTTAGGGGTAAGTCTGAAATACCATAGAATGTAAAGCAGGCAATACTGAAGGGAGAATGTGCAAGATTGCATTGTTGGGTCCATTCTAGATCTTTTTTAAGTTAGTGTCACTTCCTCTCTTCAAATAGGAAAATGCTGAACAGTGGATGTTGCTTGGGCACTTATATAAAAAAAAAAAACAAACCCCACCTCCTTTTCTGAATTCAATATATTCCTGAAAAGTTTTTCTTTCTCTTCCTGTACAGTAAGCAGATAGAAAGAGAAAGCTGCTGTTACCATTCTCTACCACTCTTAAATCTGAGAGGCAAAATTAAATTTGAGAGGCAAACCTTAAATTCCCCAGTTCCTGGGAAATGTAGGGATTGGTTTAACCAAGACTGTTTACCTGTTAGGAGAAATAATATGTCTTCACATCAGCTGCCATCTCTCTATGCTATTGTAGATAGTAGTATCAAAGCTTTAAAAAAAACTCAACACAACAAAACACAAAAAAGAGTGAAAAAAGAAAACAAAATGCTGTTATGCTTTTAGGTCAGCAGAATTCTGTCTTAGTTATAAATGTGATTTAACAGGGGCAAAAATAGAAATCTATGAATTTGTTTGCAAGAGCTTTTTGTATGACTTGAAGTAATTTATTTATTTATTTATTTTCTCTTTACATGCTCTTTTAATTTCAAAGACTTCGGCGTATCTTTCTAATCAGATGGCTATAGATCTTGAAATCTTGCACTCCAGCACACAGATTAAAGTGTCAATGTATACACATGTTAAGTAAAACATTGATTATTCCCAGGTTAAAAACAAGCAAACAGACACCAGAAAAAGAAATATTTTACTTAATTAATAGAATCTGAGCATTGTTATTTTAGTAATTTTATTCTAATTTTGTTTAAATGTCATCAGTGAAAATACCTTCCTGCTGGTTTTTCAGAAGACTGACATTTTCAAATTAAGAATAATAACAAATTATTTTATATACTAGTAGCTTTTTGGTGATTTATGGAAAATTATTGGAAATTGTTCCTCCTTCCAGATATTTAAATCTTCATATAAACCAAATAATGAACTACTAATAATCATTATTTTTCCTTGCAGGCCCGCCTCCTGCCATAATAGATATTTTGAGTAAAAGGACTATGTTAAGACTGAAGATCAGTCAGGTAAATAAAATCAATAGAAATTTTGGGAGGGGGAGCAGGAAACAGGTCTTGCTTGTGGAGAAGAACTACTTTTTTTTTTCTTAAATGAAAGAACATAGGACTCTAATATGTGTCAATAAAATTTATCTAAACACCAATTTTTTTGACTGAGATGGGGGTGGTAAACACATATTTGAGATCATGCATCTTTTATATATACATATGTATTTTAATTGGGGCCAGGAGGTGTGCAGTATCTGGGACTTAACCACCATTTTGGCTATGCAAATCCATTTTTGATTCCTAATGAATATTGCTTCCCTGCAAAGATGCACACAAATATTTTAGTGTTTCTCTTTCCACTAAGTCATTAAAATTCATAGGTCATTGAAACACGGTGAAAGAAACAGTTTGTTTAGAAAGACGGGACAATTTCTTCCAGTGCTTTAAAAGGAATACTTTGACCATATATGTGACTTTAAAAACACATTCATATAGAGAATAACATCAGAAAGTGTCCTAGAATTGGTGATTTCATCAGTTAAGGTTTTTTTTTTTTCCATTAAAAGTGTGATTAAAGATAAGAAAAAGTTTGGTTTTCATGAAGTAGTTCTGAATATGAAAAAAAAATTGTACTTTTTGAAATAGAGTTGGAGTTGACATGGTGCTCAGGGATATGGATTAGTGTTGGGTGGTGTTTTGTGTGTGTTTTTTTGTTTGGTTTTTTTGTTGGGTTTGGTGGTTGGTTTTTTTGTTTTGGTTTAATCGGTTGGACTAGATGATCTTAAAAGGTCCCTTCCAACCTAGGTGATTCTGTGAAATTCTGTGAAATAGGTTTCATGGAGTCCTAAAACCATAGAACATCCTGGGATCACCTGGTCCAACCTGTCATGGGAAAGGGAGCCTACATGAGATTACCTAGCACCCTGTCAAATCATGTCTCAAAAACCTCCCTTGATCAGGACTCTACAACATCCCTGAGGAGATTGTTCCAGTGATTGATTGTTCTCAGTGTAAAAAATCTGTTTCTTACATCAAGATGAAACCTCTCCTGGTGCAAGTTGTACTCATTACTCTTTGTCTTCTTTATTTGGCTCCTTGTGAAGATAAAGCCTCCATTCTCTTTGTAGCTGTCCTTTAAGTACTGGAATACCATGATGAAGTCTGTTCTGAGCACTCTCTTCTCCAAGGAGAAAAGACCTAAATCCTTCAGTCTTTTCCCATAGGGTAGGTTCTCTAGCACCTTGATCACATTCTTGCTCATCCTTTGACTCTATCCAGTATGTCCACATCTTCTTTTTTAAAACTGCAGGGACACAATATTGTCAGTACTGGACACAATACTCCAGGAGCAGCCTGATAAATACTGAGAAGTGTTGGATAATCACACTCTCTCTCTTCTAGTAGTGCCCCTGAGCAACTCAGAATCCAATTTGCCTTGGTTGCTAGAGCAGTGTACTGCTGACTCCTGTTCAGCTTGTTGTCCACCAGGAGTCCCAAATCCCTCCCAGCAAGGCTGCTCCCAGCCACACAGATCCTACCCTGTACTGAGTAACTTAGGCTCATCATTCCAGGTGCAGGACTTTGCATTTTTCTTTATTGAACTTCATAGAGTTCTTGCTAGCCCACTCTTGCAGCCTCTTCGGGTCTATCTGTAAGATGGCTCTCCCTTCTGACATATCGACCTCGCCACCCAGTTTAGTGTCATCAGCAAACTTCATGAGGGTGCTTTCAGTCACATCACCCGGACCATTTATGAAGATGTTGAACAGCATAGGGCCCAGTACTGATCCCTGGGGACTCCACTTGTGACAGGCTGCCAGCCTGAGTAAAAGTCATTGATCGCTACTCTCAGAGTGCAGCCTGTGAGACAATTTCCTACCCGTGTCACAGACCACCCATCCAACCTGTATCTTGACAGCTTGTCCAGGAGAAGGCTGTGGGAAACAATGTTGAACACTTTGCTGACGTCCAGGTAAGCAACATCCACTTCTGTTCCCATATAAACAGAAGTCGTTATTTTGTTGTAGAAGGTGATGTTAGTCTGGCATAATATGCCTTTGGTGAATCTGTGTTGGCTTTTCCCAGTCTGCTGCTTCATTCGATTTGTAATAATTTGAGTTGGTTTGTAATAGTTTTTCTTACAGCAGAGAATGAAAGCATTCAGAATGGAAGAGGAGAAATGCATTGGGAGCATATCTGTTATTCAATATATATATTAGGAATTAAGAATTTGGAAGCTTTCCATAGTTAAAATTTCGCACACAGAAAAGTGTTTATTTCAAATTAGCAAAAAGAAGTAGTAGTTAGTATTTTGTTTGTTTAGAGTGTTCTCAAACTACAAATATTATGTTAACAACTAAGCTTTAATAAAGGGCAGAGAGGCAGAAGTTCTGTCTATGAGCAAACCATTTGCAAACTACACTACAGTAGGTGAAGAAATACAGATGATTTGCCCGTTTGGCAGATTTTTCAAAATAATAACCAATGCTTTCTGGAACATTATATATGGCTATAAGAGAGATAAGAACTATGTTCATCCTTCTCAGCATTTTTTTCAGTGACTTCACAGGTTTGCTAGAATTTCTCTCTCATTGCTAAAGGAAATCTTCC
Organism: Limosa lapponica baueri; assembly: GCA_002844005.1. NCBI lineage: Eukaryota > Metazoa > Chordata > Aves > Charadriiformes > Scolopacidae > Limosa > Limosa lapponica. The sequence goes on along the minus strand of KZ506084.1, from coordinate 33,402 downwards.
CTCTGACTGACTTAGTACCCTTAGACTACATTCCTTCTTGGTTTACGCATCTTCCCATGCAACTGGTTCCTGAAGATGCCTTCATTGCAGCTTTTCCTCATGCAGAGTTATTTGAAACATGCAGAACATCTCCCAAGCATAGGAATTCCCTTGTGTGGTGAGGCACAGAGGTTTTAGGCATGGCAATAATCAGTATTGCCACAGCTAAGGTCCCTGATGGAGCTGGCAGCTCTGACAACAGCTTAATTTTATGTACCAAGATTGTAGCATTAATCTTTGGTATGTGAGCTGTAGTTTCCACTTGGATGTTTTATATGATACAGATAGGAGCTGGGGTTTCTGCTTCTGTTTGCTTGCGTCTCCCACTTGCAGTAGACCTATGCCTGTGAGAATAGGGTTTACTCAGCAAAAATGTCTTCTGCAGACAAGACGGCATACTTTTATAGAATCACAGAATCATAGAATTATCTAGGTTGGAAGGGACCTTTAAGAACATCTAGTCCAACCATCAACCTAACTCTGATAAAAACCATCACTAAACCACATATCTAAGTACTATGTCTAGCTGTCTTTTAAATACTCCAGGGATGATGGCTCAACCTCTTCCTTGAGCAGCCCATTCCAATGTTTAATAACCCCTTTCAGTGTAAAAATTCTTCCTAATATCCAATCTGAACCTCCCCTAGCACAACTTAAGGCTATTTCCTCTTGTCCTATCGCCTGTTACTTGGGAGAAGAAACTGACCCTGGCCTCTCTACAACCTCCTTTCAGGTAGTTGTGGAGAGTGATAAGGTCTCCCCTCAGCATCCTCTTGTCTAGGCTGAACAACCCCAGCTCCCTCAGTCTCTCCTCATAAGACTTATTCTCCAGACCCCTCACCGGCATTGCCTGCTGAAGCCAGTTTAGATGAAAATAGAACTGTTATATATATTGAAAATGGTAAACTATTGATGTTGCCTCTTAGAGAAGAGGATAGAATTAGTGAAAATGGTGCATATGGGCATTTAATGCATATTATACTGCTATAATAGTCTTCTTATAGATTGCTATATTCACAGAAAATATAAAAGAACACAGGTTTTGAGTACTTTGTCTAAACTATCTAAGAAGCATTTCTTTTTTTACTTGATAGTTTTGGAAAAGGGAGTGTGTGTGTCACATTTGTCTAGTCATTTTGGATGTAACTGCAAAAAAATATTTGGGCCCTTATGTGTTTTGTGTATGTAAACTTTTCCTTTTCTCCATATGTTTTAAGCCTATCAAGCATAATTTTGGAAACAAGTATATTCCACAAAACTTCGTCTATAACTGCCTAAGCCACTCGAGCATTTTAATGCAGTTGAAGGAAGCTAATAGTGTAATATCAGGATAACTTTTTAGAAGGTCTATAAAGTAGTCCCATTAGAGAGAACAGCAAACACTGTACACAGAATACTTGAAGAAACACCAAACACTTTTGCTCATTAATGGTAATCTCAGTGAGTAAATTCAGATGGAGGACTTGGAAGAAAAACTCCAAGGCATTGAAGGCGTCTGTACCAATGTTTGTTGGAAACTCTCTGGTCTTAGCCAGGCATTTGTGGTCCTACAAAGAAAAGGATATTGTGGTGATTTAACTGTGTCTGGTAGCCAGCCAGACACCCACCCAGCTGCTTTCTCACTCCCTCTCCTTAACAGGACAAGGAGATGAAAAAGCTTGTGATTCAAGATAAAGACAGGGATATCGTACACCAGTTACCATCATGAACAGAACCAACTTGACTTGTGGAAAATTAATTTAATATATGGTCAATTAAAAATATAGTAGGATAGTCAGAAACAAAGACAAAAGTAAAACCAGCTTCCTCCTATCTCCCATCTCAGGCTCAACTTCGGTTCTTCACTCCCAACTCTTTTACCTCCCCCTTCCCCTGAACGGTGCAGGGGAGATGATGAATGTGGGTTGTGGTCAATCCATAGCAGCTTCTCTGTGCTGCTCTTTCCTCCTCATGCTGTTTGCCTGCTGCAGTGTGGCTCCTTCCCATGGGCTGCAGCTCTTCAAGAACTGCTACAGCATGAGTCCTTTCTATAGGGTACAGTCCTTCAGAATAAACCTGCTCCTGTGTGGGTCTCCCACGAGTTGCCACTTCTGCCTAAAAACCTGCTCCTGAGTGGACTCTCCATGGGCTGGAGCTTCCTTTAGGGCATGTCCACTTGCTGCAGCATAGGGTTCTCCACGGGCTGCAGGGTGGATATCTGCTCTAATGTGGTTCTCCATGGGCTGCAGAAGAACAACCCACTCCACCCTGGCCTTCTTCAAGGGCTGCAGGGGAATCTCTGTTCTTGCACGTGGAGCACCTCCTCCCCTCCTTCTCTGGCCTTGGTGTCTGCAAGGCTGTTTCTCTCACATTATTTCTCACTATTGCGATGCAGCATTTTTTACCCTTTCTTAAATATGTTATCATGGAGGTGCCACCATCTTGGCTGGGAGGCTCCACTGTGTCCTGTGGTGTGTCGGCTGGAGCTGGCTGGAGCCAGCTGTGTCTGGCAAAGGGCAGATCCTGCCCTTTCCTCACAGAGGCCACTCCTGACGCTCACACACATACACACAGAGACACCCCAAAACCTATGCACTGACATCCAATACAGATACATTCACATGTGATGCAGTGGAATAAAAATTATTTGTCAGCATACTGGAAAGCAAACAAAATAACTGGAAGGCTCAAGAACTACAGTTAGCCATTGAACTTTTTGGCATTACATGTGATTTATTTGCTGTTTGACACTGAGAAAGCATATTTTACTGCATATCTCAGAGAACACAGCTTCACTACATACCAGTCCAAATATTTAGCTATGTTTTTTAAAGCTAACACTAATGGTTTTCAGGGATTTGCTAGCCTGAAAATATGTGTGCTAAATATCTGCCATTTCTGGGAGGATTTATTATAGGAACTGTTACACTTTTTATTAAATTGTGAATATGTAGCAATTATGGTCGTGTTTCATATCAGCAAGGTGGTACTTCGTGCAAACAGTTTTCAGCAGTGGAGTTTTGTCATTAATACTCCTTTCTCAAAAGGCCAAGGTGACATGCTGACCAGGGTCAACTTCAGCTTCATAGTTTCTGTAGCACTTAAGGCTAGCCCAGACCAATGATGATTGCAAATGAGTCTGCACGTCCAACAACAGAAGATCCTTTAGGCAATGAATTTTGATTGTTCTGCTCATAAGAGACTGCAAACTATATGAAAAGAGGAACTTTAAATGTCCCCTGATCCTATTAGAGGGTCATTATTCCAGGTCATGAATGCATTGCACTGGTGATGTACTATAATAAATGCTGACAACTATAAAGTACCAATTATGGAAAGAGACAAGCAACAGCCAGGGTTATACACTAAATGATTAATTTACAAAGTAGTGCAGGAAAAATTACTGCAATTGAAAGTTGATATACACATAAAGAAAAGGTTATCCTTTTGTTCACCTCTTGTATATAAGTTTAGTCCTTAACTTAAAAGGAATTTGAGTAAATATTTACTTGTTCTTGCATATCTTTTGGAAAAGGATCTGACATAAGGTCCATAGTGATCAACAGCTGTTGTCTGTTTTAAGGCAATATCTGTGCCTTGCTTTCCAATGTTATTACTTTAGAAAAAGAACTATTTTCCCTTTTATTATACTAGTGTCCCACTGTGATTAATGTTTAAAAAAAATGGCCTTAGGCAGAGCACCACCAAATAGACTGATAGTGCTCCAGAAGTGCTCTGTAAGCATCACCATCTCTAAAGCATACAGAAGGTAAGGCAAGATATAGCCAACAGTATGGTAGAGGTACCATCCTCTTCACCATAGGGTACGTGTAAACACGTTTTAAATGTAGAACTCTTTTTGAAACAACACAGCTATCCATTCTAATATTTTGTCTCTAGGGCAGATATTTTAACCTATTCTTCTTGGAGCCCTTTCTAATTTACTGACAATATCTTGCATCATATCATGAAAACATTCCTCATTCTCTGTTAGATGTTAAATGGAAAAACAGATATATTAGAAGCAGACCAAATCCTGGGCTTTTTCAGTATCAAACCAAAACATAGGAAAATTTTGGTATTAGAATTAGGAGTTGAATGCAAGGCTGTATTCTGGTTGCAGAACAGCTGTAACTTTGCTTCAAGTTACAGTGACAGCCAATATCCATGTAAATATCTTTACTGCCTGTAAATGAACAGTCCTCTCTCAAGATTTTCCTTGTCTGACTGGATGAAGTTAGAACATAGGCTGCCTCACTCTCAGGACTTAAAGTAGACCTCAGGTGTGATTCCAGTGGTACCTGTGCTTTTAGCTGACATTTGGGCTCAGGAGCTAGTTATTCAAAAACCTAAATGCCTTTATTATTATGAATGAATATTTGGTTATTCTTTGCCCAGATCAGCACCAACAATGCAACTCATGTGTGAGTCTCTAAGTTGAGTTTTACAAAAACATATATTTGTCTCCTGTTTTATCTTGCTACATCAGACTGGAATTTGTTTCATTTCTATCACCTAATTCATTGTGAAAGTGCCTCCAATTAGAATTTCAGGTTTCATATACATCTACTTAAAACCTTTTCTTGAGATAGCTTGATAAAGATGATTCTGAAGTGTTAGTTTGGAGGATAACAGATAGCATCATGATTGTCATCTTGCACAAACCCATTCAGAATATTGGCTTTCAGGATCAAGTCTAATAAATGAGGCTGTAGAGGTATAGCAAGTGCACTTTTAGAGCTCGTAGGAAATGCAATAAGATTACTAGGTGCCATCAAAAATAATGTGTGCAAGTGGGAGCAATCACTATCTTAAGATGAGATCTTTGTGAATGATGTTACCTGAGATGTGGACACAGATATCAATAAATTGTGATGCCTATTGAGTTGGAGAGAGAAAAAAGCCTACTATCTCTTGGAACCAACTTAAGTGTGCTCCTTGAGGATGACAAGAAAGAGTTCACAATACGTTTATGAGGATCTGTAAGTTTGTTTCTCACAAACTAGATTTAGCCTTGAACAGAAACATTCTCTTGGTATCTGAGAATGTCCCAGATGTTGACACACATGTGCATTAACCTGATTGGTAGAAAAGAGCTATGCCGAGGATCAGTCAGCTGCAGGGATGTCCGTATGTTACAATTTAGCTGCAAGCAGAAACATCGGTGTAAATAAGGAAAGCACAGCAAACTACTAGAACTTTTCAGGTTTCATGGTGATTTTTTTACTGATCTTATTTCAAAAGGCAGGCACGCATTTTGGAAAGCCTTTCTTTCTCTTTCTCTCTTGTGACAGTATGAGAGAGAAGCAGTGAAAAAATTCATTTCAATTTCCTACTTAAACTCAGATGTACAGATACCAAAGGGGAATCAAAAATCAGATGAGAGAGAGAGCTGTATAGGTAACATATGTTCTTTCTCCCAGTTGCCTCATTCTCTGCTTCTTCCCCACAGATGTTTTGTTTTCTTTTCAACTAGCATCTGTGAGAAAATGAACATTACAAAATTGCACATATTCTCTCTCCTGTGATTCAAGCACTGGGAAAATGTGCAGAATGACATTCAAAAAATAAAATCAAATACGGACCTGGATTGGAATTTAATCAATATTTCTGTCTGGTTTACAATGACTAGAGGCTTAATCACTTAGAATAAAAAATAAAAAAAAAAAAAAAAAAACAAAGTGAAAATATACAGGAGTGGAAAGCACTTTTTTTTTTTAATGTTTATTCTGCATTTTTTGAGACCATTCAGTCTCTGGTGCTAGGGTTTTTGTTCATCAATAATAATTTGATACTGGAGAAAACTCGATCAAGGACACCGGAGAACATCAGCTGCGCAGTTCCACTAATATCTGTATCCATAAAGAATTTCACTGAATTTCACTGAAATTTTTAGAGTTGGAAGGGACCGTTGAGATACTTATAGGCATTAATAAGGTCTCCCCTCAGCCTTCTCTTC
>KZ506084.1:0-25378 GCA_002844005.1 Limosa lapponica baueri | reverse complement strand
TGTCTCCCAAGGGACGCTTTCAACCATGCTCCTGAAGAGGCCAAAGTCTGCCCTTCGGAAGTCCAACGTGGCAGTTGTGCTGACTGATCCAGTTTTGGACTGACAACATTTAAAGACCCATTTTGGCAACCTCTCCCCACTTGCTTCCCTCAGCCCCCTGATTTTCATTCAGGAAATTCTCAACAAGAACATACAGTGAAAGCACAGTAGGTACAGTGTACCCATAATACACCAGTACTACTGTTTATATGATATGCTGTTAAGTTGTGCATGCACAGTTCGTCCAACAGATCCAGGATGTGTGACATTTACTGCAAACTTGCTGGCATCTGTGCTTTCCCAGAAAGTTTCTAAGGGATTGACACTTCACGTAGCAACTGAATCTAATGTTTCCAGAAAAAGAGGATGCGGTCAGTTTCTCCCAAGTGATCAACCCAAACTTTAAGACAGAAAATCTCTCTTGGTTTCTGTACGGCAAAAGTCCACAATGAGGTAGTCTTTATAAAGTCGTGCTCAACAGAAAAGAGATCATTTTAAATTAAACTCCAGTCACACCTCCTGTGAAACTAGCAGTTGAACCAGTGCAATTGACCCCTGAGTACTTTGGGTAACTGCATGAGAGTAAAGGTCATTTCACTTTGATTCTGTATTTACTTTGAGTTTTTCTTTAGTAACTTTATGCTCCAGACTAACCAGGGCTGGATAGCTATCTCCAAGAGACTTGTGTTGACAGTAACTCATACTGTTCCTTACCTACAGTGAGACTGAAGCTGCGGGCTGCAATCTAACCCTATTTATTTGGGGCTTTTGTCCTTAAAAGGCTTATTAGTGAACAGAAGGTAGCAAGCATATCTAACAGCAAGGACGAAACGTAGCAGATATCCCTATAGCTAGCCACGTGAACCTCACACTCAACTTCCTTTTTCCTCATGTGGTATCTTTTTGCTCAACTCCAATAAATGGAAACCTATCATCTCATGTAACCTGCATTCTCCTTTTCATCATTGTTCCATTATTGTCAGGTTTTGGTTACAATTTCTATGAAGCACGTTAGCTTGGGAGACAACACAGAAAGCAGACAGAATGGAGAGCTTTCACAATGTATGTCCCTCACCTTGACTTTCGTTATTCAAGCACAAATGTTCAGCCAGCACAAATGCTCTCTGGCTACTGAACATGAAGGCAGTGACTCCCCCTTGGCTTTCTTTCACTACATCGCTCATAAGATTCTATCAACACAAACGTGTCAGTGCAATTCATCACTCATCCTTGTTGTCCTGTCTTGGTGATGCCTGCTTTCTCTAGGCTACCGCTGCAGGCTATATCTTTCAGCCTTGCAGAAAAAAAAAAAAAAAAAAAAAAAAAAAATTTCAGCCTTGCAAAAAAAAAAAAAAAAAAAAAAAAGCCTTTCTCAAACATAATAAAAGAGGTAACAGCACAAAAGAGCCTGTTAATGGCCAAACCTTTCTGTCAGTCCACTTCCCACAGGCTGCTCTGCTGGGTTTGAAATGTAAAGACAGCTAACAGGGATGTGCAAGCTGATGCTAGTGCTGTGTTTATTGCTTTGCCTGGTACCTCAAGTACTGTCCTGCAGAATGACTGCCTTAAGGAAAGCATAATGGTTACCGACCTACAAATGCCAATCCCATGATGGGGCAAGGCACAATGCTTCCTTTTCCTGATTTCATTGTCACTGTTAAAGAACACAGCACAGGTAGAAATACAGAGTATTTACCATTCTGACTGTCCCCAGGCACTCTAACTCCGTTTCTGGTCTTAGGAATAAAGAATAAGGGCAAAAAGCTTGGGCTATCCAGTGGTGTCAGTAGTGAAACTGCTGAGAAGGAGGAATACATTTGTTTCCTGGGCATCAAAGATATGTTCCCACTGTTCTCTGTCAGTACCCAAAAAGTGTTCTGTATACGAATACTAAGTAATCTTTCCTTTAAAACCTGGCACCTTTGCACCATCCATTTAGGGTGCACATGACACCGCTGATCCATCTGTAGTTCAGAGCATTACCACAGGGCATTTGTACTATGAAGAATTAATTTGTGGCGGGATCCATTAGAGTCTAAAGCAATACTTCAAATAAGTTACATTATTATTTCTTCTCTCCTCTGCTTTTATCTTCTCTCCAACCAATCCTCATGCTTCAGGGCATATGCTGATTACCAGCTGGGCAAGGGGAAAAAAAAAATCCCAGTTGTGTAGATTTATATGATTAGATGAATTGTGAAATTGTGCAGTTCCTCTGAAATATCCAACAGAACTAGGAGAAGATGCTAGATTAGATGAACTGCTAGTCTGGTTTTGAAAATCCTCTGGAATGGGTTCTAATACTGAGAATAATTTGCTCTTGCTATTAAGAACAACTTGTCTGGAACTATCTAATAGAAATAACTGGAATTTTCCCTCTGGGTTTTGTTGTTCATGTTTTCTTTTTTTTTTTTTTAATTAGGCATTTGCCTGTTGGCTCTCTCCAAGTTATTCAGATGGGGTATGCAATCTGAGGATTGCCAACACAACTCTTTAGCCTGTGCTCTTTCCCCAACACAGAAAAGCTGGCAGGAGACAGCAGTGGTGGCCTGAATCTATTCATTGATTTTAAAGGACTTTGGATCTGGCCAGTGGGCATGGATCTATCAGGACTCTAATTTAGCTGATGTGTACCATTATAAAAGACTTCATCACTGAAGGGCACTGGATGAACCCCCAGCTTGGTGCACCAGAGAGAGGATAAGATGCAGATTTTATATTCTTTCATGCAAGCAGTGGTTACAAGCCCCTTGCACAAGCTTCAGGGATTCTTTGAGATTCAATATTAAGTAGGACAGAATTTTCCAAATCCTATTACTCCTTTCCTATTTTTATGAAAGAGTCAACATTAATGAAGAAAACAAAAATATGGTGTGTATTTTTTTAAGAGATCATGAAAGAAATAAATGCCTGTCGATTTATCTCTTCTGCCATGCCTCTTCATATTCTATTAATGGCAAATCCTCCCATGCCAGCTGCCTGCCTTCTAACCCTGTTTCACATGGGATATGTTTAGAGAATGGAGAGCTTGCCTCTACACTGCTTTTCAGTCAGTGTTTTATGTGACATTGCCAGTTAGATTATTCCCCAGTGAGACATGCTAGCACTGGTACAATTCCCAATAAACATTCAAATTGAATTTTTGTGGGTAAACTTGCCAACAGTAAATCAGTTTTCGGTACCTTCAGGTGCAAACAAGCTGTAATATTTCAGCTCTGGAACATTTTTTTTTAGTCCATGTGGGCCTGAGTGCGATGCCTGCTGAGTAATGTTTTTTTTTTTTTTCAGTGAAGTACGTTCTGTTCCTTCAAATATAAACTCTTCCAGCAGTGCAACAATATAGGTTCTTTAAGCAACCTAATCTGTTATCAACAGTGATGCAGGTCACTTGTTTGGAAATACTGAAACCTTGTTAAAGTCAATATATGCAAATAGCTAAGTGAAATACTTAAATGGACGAACTAAGCATGTGTGTATTTATACCCCCACAACACAGGTATAATGATTATGCTTCTGTTAGCACACAAAGTTTGGTAGGGTTCCCTGTCTCCAGTGAATCCCATGTATTATTCATTTGGCCGTGTTCTATTTCCATCAAATTAGAACCTTCTCCCCACCTCCCTTTAAGCCAGAAGGACAATTTTACTTGCCTGATGACAAGATATAATGGCAATATTCTGCTCAAGCTTGAGCTGGTGTGCTCTGGGAAAAATCACCTGAGAAAAGACAGGTTGCTGCAGAGAGAAAGACAGGTTTAGTCTTTGCCAGGGGCTCCAAGGGATTTCTGCTACCTGAAACCACTTTTAGGACACTCTGATTCAGCTCCCTGAACATACCTTGGTAAGTACTGTCCACTTCAATGCTGTCTCAGTCTTCTGTAGATCCTAGTGGAAGAAAAGGGTATCAAGCACCGCTGCAGTTCTGCCTCTCAAATTTTGAGAACATCATATAAAGACGGTGGTGCATTTGGTTAATGCTCTACTGCAAGTACTCTGGCAGATTCAGCACATCTTTTCCACCATAATATCTTCCTATGACAGCCATAGCTCCAGCAGAAATGTGCATTCAGAAAGTAATAGATCAACACAGTTGCCTTATGGGCTATGGGATGTGGCCGAAGTTGTAGTGTGGAGGAGGGCTGTATTTAAGGCTTTACTGGATGACTTACCATCCCAGATGTGAAGCTGAGATGGCTGTGTGCAGAGGAAACAGAGGTATCAAAGCTCTTTGGTATTTCTATAACAGCAGGAAGTACATTATGTGTTATAATAAAGCTGCTGAGGGACAAATACAAGTCCCATCTCCAAAGATGTAAAAGAATCCCATGCTGCTGACTCAAATATTTTATGTTAGGGTTACCTTATTTCCTTAATGCTTATCAAGTTTGTAAGATAAATGAGATGAAATGGCTGTAGACTTTATGATTGTGGTTTCCTTGCGTCTCGTGGTGATCACTTTTCCTGAAACAAGTAAACACTGTCTGAAAGGCCCACCAATAATCTTTTCTTTCCAAGTCATCCATCATTCTGTTGCTAATCTTAATGGCTTAATTCAGCATGTTTTCAATAATGCTGAATGCTTAATACAAGTATTAGCTCTTTCTCTAAAAAAAAAAAAATAATGAAATAATCATTGGGGTTGAACCGGATTGAAAGAAAGTATATTGAGGAAGGAAAAAAATAGAGAAAAATCCTTTGATTAAAAACTCTTTTTCTGCCTATTCATTTTATATAAACCTCTTGAGATATTATTTTACTAATCGAGTAATCACAAGGCTAGTCAGACTAAGCATGTTTTGAACTATTAATTTATTTAGAATGTAAACAAAAATTTCAAAAAGGAGACAATACAAACAATTGATCTCAGGGGTGTTTTCTTACATAAAATAACATACTTGTCTTTCTTTTTTTTTTTTTGAGGTTACCTACATGCACATTCCAGCAAGTGAAAATGGAAAACAATGTTTAACTCACAAATATGTTTGACTTAAAAATCTGATGTATTTTCATCCATTTCCTCTTAGAACATAAATACCACTTGCCAACAGAAAAGCAACTATCACAGTTTCAATACTGTAGAAACTGGGAATGCTCACAAACTATCGACAAAGAATATTTGCTGAAAAATCTTTACTGTCTTTCTCTTTGGTGCCATAATGCATGAAAGGTTCAAGCAGCATTTAAGTAGATCTAGAAGCGCTCAAACAGAAATGGAGAGGCAGAAATCACGAGATATTTGCCAAGCTCCACTACAAAGTGAGGTTGTGAAATTGCTGTAACTGAAGCCAAGAAAGGCCAGACTTGACATCTATCTATTATGGATCAATTAGGAATAATTAAATCATGACGCATGGCAGAGTGGATTAACTTTTTCAGCCAGGGGATGATAAAATCATTTCTCTTTTAGCCCACACAGCCAATATTGGGGGTCTGTTTCCATTGATTATATGATCCTGGAATATTCTTTGGTGTAGTCAAGTTTATTTACAGAGAGTGCACCCAGTCTAGTTGGCTCAAATAAAGTAGAAATAAAGAATGGCAGCCAGTTTTCTTGCAAGCAAGTCTCCAGGCCTGCCTTTTTAGCATGTTTCTTTTCCACAAAGCAGAAGTGCACACCTTCCTCCTGCAGCCTCAGTTATCTCTTGGTTTTCAGATGTCTTTGAGCACACTCGGATACACAGACTGATTCTCCTTCATACAGAGGCTGTCAGCTGCTCCCCACAATGCAAATCGAGACAACAGAAATTCTTATATCAAACAGCAAACTACTATGCAGGGACATTCATGCTGGTGAGTCATCATGATACAGTACTAAGTGACTGTATGAGGTCATGCTGACAGCACAGTCATGTTCACTGAACCTTCCAGCCATTCCAGGTGGGTGTCTGCATTCAGTGCTTCAGCTACTGGAGCTGGCTCATGCAAAACTGGTCCAGAAGCATTCGCTTCTATGGTACTTCTCTTACATTCCAAGAGCATCAGTCCATGTCTGTGCAGTGTGCCTGTTGTTCTGGTTACATTTTAAAAGGGGCTTCACCTTCCTTCTACTTACTTGAAAGAGAGTGTTCATGTGGGTTTTAACATGTCCATCTGCTGTTTACAAAGGCAAAAATTTAATTATGGCAGATATTCATGCCTAATATAGTAAAGTTTAAGAGATAATAGAGAACTGCACTGTTAAACAAAATTATCAATCCTTTTACATTGCTTGGTGGGTAGGGAGTAGTCTGAGATTCAATAGTTACAACTTCCATTTCAGGCTGCAGAATAGACTCCTGCATGGTGGTAGTGAATTAATTTAGTCTCAGCCTTAGCATCTATACATCAAGCAATTAGAACAGTACAACGCTTTTTGCAGAGACTCAAGCTCTGACTGGTCTTATTTGTCATGAATCTTATTCAAGACTTAAGGAATTCAATCAAAAGATTTCCACTGACTTTCCCAACAAATTAATTACTTTTTTTTTTATTGTGAGGGGGGTAAAGGGTGCACTTTCTTCCCAAATGTTCTGAGATGGCAGATGTTTTTGCAGATCCAGGGGAGAATAAGAGAGTGGGGAGGAAGAGGGAATGCCGTCAAAGGTACTAATTGGAAAAATCACTGTTTATAATTAGACAATTTTTCCAAACCTTCAGATGATGGGTTGTGAGTGCTGGGAGGAGCACTGGTGTAGGAAAGCTTAGTTTATTTGTTAGGAAGTCTGGGTGGGTAAACTTTGGGCAAAGAGCATCCTTTATCTCTCTTTCTCTCCCTGCCCTCCTCCAACCAAGTTTTCTCTTTAATGTACAAAGCATAATAGGGCTCTGTTCTGTACACTGTGAACAATATGTTAACTTTTGTGCACAAGCATAAAATGCATAAAGGGATCCTCACATGATACCCAGCTGGTTCTTGTGAATGCTACATAAATTACAAAGAGAATACACTATAAAAATCTTAAATTATATTTGCTACAGTGTCCTGAAAAGTTCATTATAAAAGTAATCCTGTGTTTTTCATTCACAGTAAGATTTAAAGATGCTTATCCAAACTCTTTTTACAGGACACCAAGTCTATCAAAATTCAGGTGAAACTTGTGCAAACACCTCCACATGTGACCACTTGTATTGCACAGAATTTAATGCCTGCAAACTTACTTTCATGCACCACTGTTTTCCAAATCAGAGCAGGAGAGGTAGGTGCAAAATACCCCCTCATACACAAAACATAGGCGTATCAATTGGTTGCGCAGTTCGTGATGATCAGCCTTCCTCAAAAGCCTGGGAGTGTTCCTTTGTGCCTTAAAAGGTATACAATATGAGCTCTGTTTGAGTTTGAGCTTAAAGAGCTCTTATTGTTCTGTAAAGTAGAAACAAATTAAGAGGGTGAAGAAAAATCACACAGGCAAGTGAAACTTGAAATTAAAGAGAAATAAGAATTGCTACTCACATGCAGGACTGTGGATATCATGCATACCAATGTTTCAGTCACCTATGTTTTTGTATTGATTAAGTAACTATTAGCTAAATTCCGAAGGTTGGGAAGATGAAGCAAGGCTGCATGGATTCCTTCAGAACTGTAAAATCAGTTTGAAGTTGAAGAGTGTGCTGCCTGTCAATGCTACAAAATAAAGGCTGCTATTAAGTAAAGACAACACTGCAGAAACAAAATTGCTTTGATTTTGTTTTCTTTGGGGTAACAGAGTGGCTAGAGGATAGATAATGCTCTGAGTATATTCTTCATTGATGTAAACTTGAGAATGCTTTCTCAAGTTCAGCCTATTCAGATCAGCAGGGAATATGCATATTAAAAGTAAAGGTGAGTGGGGTGAACAGTATTTCTTTCCTAATTGTTAGTCTTTCATAAACACTGAACCCATTTCCAAGGTGCAGGTCTATATATTATTTTCTTTTTAAAAAAAAATTAAAAAAATAATCTGGAAAATCTTTCTGGTTAAGGTACAAATTGTGCTAGAGCCTTATTGAAATTGCAGTGCCCTATCTTGTGCTGGAGATACTAAATAAGTGAACTTCTATTATAATGTACTAAAAAGTGAAAGACTGTTGAGCAACGTTTTAAAAATGCATAATCTTATTTTTGTCTCAGATATTAATTTCAGTAACAATATAGTAAAGTAGAAAGTAAAAGTAAACAGAATACAAATATTTCTGCTGAAGAGAGCTTGTCTGCCGGAGACAAGCAGAAAGAAAGGAATAGTCACATGCAACAGATAAATATTACACTCAGATACCCTGCTGATATGTGTTCTTATTCAAACTGGATTTTAAATAAGTAGCACAAACATACAGAGTAATCAATAAAATTTGTGTCTGCAAGTCATAACCACTTTACTCTCTTAAACTTACTGGGTTTAAAATTACTCCAATGTTCATGAATATACTCTTTGATTTCTATAGAGACTCCTGGCAGATTGAGTCCTTTTAGAACATTGTTAGCTCATTTGCTCTTTTTTTTTTTTTAATTTTTTTTCAAGCTGAGAAATAGACTGGAGAAGAGATCTGCATGCATGCATTGCTTTTTAACTGTGTAGTCCCAGAGACAGGGAGAGCCTAGTAATCATATTCCAAGGAAGAAAAGATTAGTCTGTGTAGTCAACTATATTGACGTGATCAATAATAGCCGTGCCTGTCTGCAAAAAGTGTGCATATAAATACTGTATAAACATTGTTAAATAAAAGACTCTGCATTAAATAATATGACCTTGCTACCTTTTAGTTGCAGTCTTAGAGTGCAAACTTGTTTTAATTAGCAGTCAGCAAGCAGACTGTAACTTCACTGAAGGAGCATTGAAGAATCACTGCCTATTAACAACCCAGCGGTAAGTAAGCCAGTACAAATACTTATAACCAAATAGTGTGCATTTCAGGAGTGGAGAGGATTAGCTATTGGGCACACAACACAGTGGAGGAAATTGCTTTATTCCCAGTACTGCTGGGTACCAGGAGGCAATCACTGTGCCTCTAGCCCATTAACAGCATTCAGAGTGTTGCTTCCCATAGAAGGGGTTATTGGCTAACCACTGGGTGACCAATTAAATGCTATGAATAAGTCCCAAACCAAACAGCATGGGGCCTGTTTGTGGCACAGTGGTATCATTACTAAAGTGAAAAACTTGATGAGAAAGGAACATATTTAATTATAGAACTATACAAATGGCTAATTAGGACCATAAAGTGAAATGAATGACTTTCCAGTGGATTTTTGAATGTTACTGATAACTGTTCAGCTTCTTTGGAGACCATGAAAGTGATCTACAGTGCTAGCCTGCATGTTACGGTAATGGATGGATCTTCATTACTTGGGACATGTTTGACCTGGTTGCTCAGGTAGCATGGGCAGTCCTTGATTCCTCTCCCGGCAAGGGTTCTCCCAGTGCAGCCCCTGATCTGCTGTGGGTTCTGCTTGCTTTCACCCCCCTTCTCACAGGTTTAGCAGCAAAGCGTTACCTGCAATAGAAACTCCCTCTCACTTTGAAATCAAGCATCTAACTAATTTCACAGCAGTTCAGACCCATGCTTAGTTTTGGCCTTTAAAACCACTAATGGGTTTGAAAGAAATCTTTCCCCTTCATATCCCTCCCCAGGATCTTACAAACTCCTGCACCCGTACCAGTTATTTTAATCTTTGCCGCACAAAGTAGAGATTCCTTTAAATTACTTAGTCTGGTTTCTAAAAGAGACCCCAGAGCTCAATGATTTCTTAACGAGTACCGAACTTTTCATTTCTTCGCTACATGTATCCACAAAATGAGGAGAGGAATGTTTCGACTTCATGAAAATAGAGGGACCTGATTTTTTAACTGAGCTTATTTTCCAGCTGTGTAGGCACTCTGAGGCCTAGAGAGAATGCTTATCCTTGTAAACGACCCATCCAGTTATTTATTGACTCGATTAGTGGCAACAGTAAAAGGAGAGGTTGAGTGTTGGTTGGTATAGTGTGCATACAATACGGCAGTATAAACATTACACGTTATGATGTATCCATACTAACACAAAGTAAAGACAGAGCAAAGCTCAGTCATCAGAGCCCCTTAATGTTGACAAGACCCTTACAAATAACAGGCTTCAGTGGTACCAGGGTCATGCTGAAGTCTGGTTTAACAGTGCTGCTAGCTGCTTTGATGGCAGAGATCATGTACATTCAGGGTAAAAGACGACCATGGAAGAACTGGGAGCAGAGAAGTTTGCGTGTGAACATCTCTAGCTAGAATCAGAACAAGTTACATCTCTGTTTTTCACTTTTGGTGACTTTTGTCTGCATTTCTTAGCTTCCAAATAAAAACTGTCCTTCCTCCTTGTTTTCCAGAATTTTTTACCCTTCATGATCAATGCTAACAGCTTGAAAGATTTAAGATTGTTCTCAATACTTTATGACCTCACATTTTATGTCATCCATCATCATATAAGTACACACTAACTTTTCTGTCCAAACATATGCAGAAATTAATGTAGTTCCTTGTTAACAAATGGAAAATCCATTAATGTGTTCCAAAAAAGAGCATCCTCAAGTAGATCAACTTGCTTAAGATTAGTTTCTACCCTAATTAAGTTATGTGACTCTGTGGGTTCTGTTGTGACTCTCAACTATGCACCATGGAAATGATAAAATACTACACTGAAGCTTAATTTGAAGTTTGTCTAATCCATCTTATGAATCTATTTCAAAGTGATATCAATTACTTTCTTAGTTTTGACACTTCATCAAAGACAAGACTAGTACTTAGGCTATAATAATATTGGTTGGGTTTGGTTTTTTGGTTTCTGGCTGGGGGTTTTGTTTGGTTTTCTCTTTTTGTTTTTTGGTTTTTTTTTGTTTGTTTTTGGTTTTGTTTTGTTTTTTTTTCACCAAGGGGAGACTTGCAAATAGGTGTATGTGGATCTGTTGTTTTATGAGACTGTAAAAGAAAGTAATTTCAGTAACAGAAGACTGAGTGATTTTGCCTTTATTTTACCTATAATGTTCAAAGCCCTTGGTACAAGAATTAAGAAACTTTACAAAAGCAACAGAAAATGATCAGCAAAACCCATATGATTCACACTTCTACACACAGCAGCTTTCAAGATATTTCAGATTCTGAATGCATAGGGTTTTTTCCCTGAAAAATCTACCATGATGCAGTTTGGCAAAACAT
This sequence comes from Limosa lapponica baueri, assembly GCA_002844005.1. Classification (NCBI taxonomy): domain Eukaryota; kingdom Metazoa; phylum Chordata; class Aves; order Charadriiformes; family Scolopacidae; genus Limosa; species Limosa lapponica. The sequence goes on along the minus strand of KZ506084.1, from coordinate 14,208 downwards.
ATATAAAATCATTAATTTCTTGTACAGGGTGAGGAATATATTTCTTTGTAATTTTTATATGGAGTAAATCAAGAAGCTGGTGACTGACTAGTATGTAATGATATTGCACAGGGAAATCCCAGAAGGAAACTAATTTATCATGAATCTTACTATGGGCCAGAAAAAATACTCTTTTAAATGTGAAGTGTATCAGATGTTTATATTAGATGATGAAAAAGCTTCTCTTCATTGAATAAAATTATTTTCTCCCTGTTCTCTTTCTGAAGACAGGACAATGCTGAAAAATTATTTTGCACACTAATCATACCTGCTATTTTTCTCTAGATCATACTATGCAGCAGCAATCGTGGTGTAAATTTTTCATCATTGGCCTGAAACTGGCAAAAAATCCACCTTTAGAGCTAAAATATTTTTTAAAAATATGTCTTCTCTCATTTCATTTATTAATTGATATCCAGTGAGAAGCAGCAATAAAACTGTGAAGTAACTAAATTTCATAGAAAGTGTGAGAATATTTCACCTTACCATTAACACAAAGAACACTATTCTAATAGTGAGCAGGAGAAGATGTGTACCAAAAGGTGATCTGCTATTCAAAAATTAAAATTCCAGTTATAGCATGGAAAATGCTTCTGCTTATTTCTATTTTAAGGAGAGATCAGAAACAGTGAGTTGTTCTGAATGTTCTCATAAACATTTCATTGCTGATATGTTATACATGAGAAACAAGGCTGGTAAAGTCTGTTGTCATTATCGTTATCGAGAGACTCCTTCTGCTCATTCACAAAAAATTGGTGTGATCTTATTTTGAAATGAACTGTACTGATGCTCGTTTCAGACTCTCAGAAATATTTAATTTTTATTATGAGAAAACAAAGGGCTTTTTTTTATGCTGGAAAACTGCAGTAACAGAATAGATTGAACACAGTAAAAATTCTTAAAAGAAGCAATGGCAACAAACATAGCAATATGATCTGGCTTTCTATATTAATCTGAATATATAGACACAATTTATCAATGTGGTACTGCACACCTGCTAAAGCACTAGAAAACTAAATGCTATTTTAAGTACCCAAGCTAACATTAGAGTATTAACATTTTCAGGTGTTAAGAACACTAATGACAATCTTTCTCATCCTTTTGGCTCACTAACATAGCATCATAATATTTTGCGGTTTGAAATATTATTAGCACACATTACATTTATACTTTTGTTTGCAATGTACCCTAAAATAATACTGCCATAGCTAAACAGTCTCCTGACATTTATGGCCAGGAGTTCTCACTTAGTTTTTGTAATTTGTGGATGGAATAGAAAGAGTCATATAAAAGAGTCAGGTAATGAATAAATGAAGTAATGAATAAAATGAAGTACATTAAAGCTTAAAGTAAAATTTGGGCTTAATTAAAATATTATTTCTAAATAGTACAGCATGTACAGCATCAAGCCATAATAGAGAAACCATGTAGCACTTATATCCTCATCTCATATCTAAGGCTAAAATGGCTTAATATTTTGCCCATATTCTATGCTATATTTGCTCCAAAGCATACCATATCCCAGTAAAAAAAATGCTCTAATTGTCATTATCCCAGTGTGACACTGCCCATGCATTTAAAACTGAGAAGGTCATTTTCCTCAGGCCTGATTTTCTGGTGAGATCCACTGTTCAAATTCAGATATGAAGTATTTCATTTCCACTATTTTTAAGACATGGGATCTTTAAAGTGACATCTTTTCATGCTTGTACCATTCAACCTTGCTTCAGTGAATTTTTATCAGTCAATAGGGAAAAAAAAAATCTACGTTGCCTTTGAGATGAGAATGAAACGGAAAAACTGCAGGACAGAGAGACCTTGTTTGAGAAATCAGAGGTAACTTTGAAAAGATCAGAATTGAAACTGATGTTCAATTTTACACAATTGGCCTTTGGAATAACATTTAATTAGTAGACAAGAGAAGAAATCTATTCGGTCTTTGTGAAAAAAATGTGAGTTTTGCGGATTTAGCTTTGCTATTGGAAATGTTAACATTTTGCAGAGGGACTCAAGTAGTTGCTGTATCCTCTGTTGCCAGAGGCTTGCAAAGTTTCATGTGATCTTCTATTCATTGTGCTGGTATTTCTTAGGAGGGAAATCATTAGGTTGGAGTCAAGGTAGCACCAGACTTTGACAATTTTTTTTCCTGTTTCATCGCAGCAGCAAGCTTTTGCCTTATATAATGATAAAGTAATTCAAAATGTGCTTTGCAACAATGTTCTGTATTTATAGGCCTTCAATATCTACTCATGAGACTACGGATTTCAATCTAGTCTCTTACAAAGTTTGTATGCTTATAGGAAGGCAGGAATTGTTTTGCTTGTGCTGATCCATGGAAAAAACAAAATGAGTCCTCACCATACAAACACTTATCTCAGTGGAGGCATTAGCAGTGGGGAGCAGATAAACAAAGTGTTGCATCCAGGATATTACATCCATGGCCAGTGAGGAGATTGACTTTTCTCCTTTGAATCTCTGTGGGAGTTTTATCTTTGGACAGAGATATGAGATGCTGATTCATTTGATTCCTGCCAGCTTTTTGAATGGTGCAATCGGGAAAGTGGCATAAGAAAGTTTACATAAGCAGAACTCGTCCCTGTAGATCAGCCGCTTTTCCTTCTCCTGATTTTGCTAATCCTAAGAGAAGACCTTCTACAGGATCTTTGGGATAAGGAGAAATTACTCCATGAAAAGGGAAGGATTGCCCTTATCATCTTGTCACCTTAGACAAATGGATTTTTAAACCTTTTCCCCTAAAGGGGTCAAAGAGTCAATGAAGTTTTATTACTTGGCCTCATCAGCATGAATCATGTAAATGTAGGCGTGCTAAGGGGTCCTCACTTGTGCATAGGCTGACAGAGCTGCTGGACAAAACTGTGTTTCTCTTGAGCCAGGCAAAAGTTTTAGAAGAACAGCTAGGATCTGTGTGCACGCATAAAGTCAGTGAGAGGCACTCCTGATTTTCTGTAGGCGAAGAGCTAGGTGTCTGTTCTTCAGTAAAAATAAAGAGTTGGGTGTTTTAATCTACATGCTGTGATGCTGTTAAAGCTTGATGTCTGGCTCTACTTAGAGCACTGCAATCGTGTTAAAGGACTGATGACAGGCATGAAGTAACTAAATGCTCAAAGTGTACTGTGAGCAGCTATCAACAAAAGGAGCCTTGAATTAAATCCCTGCCCCTAGACTTGAGCTGATCTCTCAGTCCTCACTGAGGAAGCTTCTCTGCTCTGCTTTATGCTCGTCCCTTTTGGCACACATTTTATGAGAGACAAGGGAAAGAGGAAACAAGAAGGGGAGGGGGAGGAAGAATGATCTCACTTGCTGCCAACCACTTTATCTCTCTCCAGCTATTGTTCTAATAAGCTCCTTCCCATTATGTCGTAGAGCCTTCATAAATATCGAAATCACAGTCATTTATTAGAAGCCAAATAGCTGACTATGTGCTTCTATATGTTTCGTATGACTTCTGGAACGTTTTGAATATGATGAATGATAACAAAAAAATAGGGTTCTTGCCTGACTGTCTCTTCAAAGAGACATCAAAGAACATCATTAAGAATGCACTGGAAACGTGATGGTATTTTGTTACTTGGATGCATGTTTCAGGAAAGATTCACTGAAATCCTGGTCTACTGCTTGTGTTGGAGGAGAGAAAGGGAATATCAAAAGAAACAAATGCTGAATTAGTCAATTGGATAAACCTTTTGAGAAGATAGTGAATCCTTAAGGAGCCATGCTTCAGTATTCAGAATGGATTCCCAAGCAATCAGTGTCATTTCTTGGTGTGAATTTGACAAAAATATAAACTGCTCTGAAATCCTCACCAGGACTCAGCTTCCACAGAATTCTCCTACTAAAGGCAAAGCTAGTCATATGTGAACAGAAGGTTGGTATCTGGTTCAAATCCCAACACTCCATCTGTCAACTTAAATATTAAGAAATTGGTAATGCAAGGTCAGTGGGGGCACTTCATATACAGCAGAATACAGTGCTATGTTTCAGATGACTTCCAGAAGGAAAATGCAAGGGAAGAATTAGAGATCATCTCTAAAAAAGATGTCAGATTTTGTCTGACGAGGCTATTTCACAGTCTGCCAATGTTTATTGTGAGTTTGTTTTGTTAAATCTACTGTGTGGTATTAATATTTGCTTTAAGAAACTGAAATAGTTAAGGTAATAGCAGAGTTACCTAGTACTTGTTGTATATTCAAGCAAAAGTCCAAATTTGAGAAATCTTTGCTTGAAGAAAGGCTGGTAGATGAAATTTGGTCTTATCTCAGTGAAAGTTAGATCGCCACAAATGATACAAAAATTTTTCACCTTTGTTGCCGTATCAGACTCCATATGACTGTTCCTCCTGCTTCATATGATGAAAATACTTGCCACTGTTGTCCTATTCAGTTGAATAACCTAACCTGTATACTGTCTTTTTTCTTTACCACATCTATCGATTTGCTGCTCTTAAATTAGAATAAAATGGATGGCAAGCACCCAAATGTTTTTTTAAGAACATTCATGTAAACTGCACTGCTGAGATGAAGTGGCTACACTGCCATACAGTAGTGAAATTTCATTTTCCCCAAAACACAGTGTGGTGGGTTGACCTTGGCTAGCCACCAAGTGCCCATTCAGCTGCTCTAGAACTCCTCAAATGGACAGGGGGAAATAGACGTTGAAAGACTCATGCATTGAGATAAGGCCAAGGGGATCACTCAGAAATTACTTTCACAGGCAAAACAGACTTATGTTGGGGAAATTAATGTAATTTATTACCAATTAAATCATAGTAGGATAATAAGAAATAAGAACAAATCTTGAAACACCTTCCCCCAACCTGTCCCTTTGTCCTTGGCTCAACTTCAATCCTGATTTCTCTGCCTCCTCCACCCGAGCAGCACAGGCGCACAGGGAATGGGGATTGTGGTCAATTCAGTGCATGTTGTCTTTGCCGCTCCTTCCTTCTCACACACTTCCCCTGCTCCAGTGTGGGGTCCCTCCCATGGGAGACAGTCTTCCATAAGCTTTTCCAAGATGGGTCTTTCCCACAGGCTGTATTTCCTCATGAACTGCTCCAGCATGGGTCCTTTCCATGGGGTGCAGTCCTTCCCGAACAGACTACTTCAGCATTGAGTCCCCCTTGGGGTCACAAGTCCTAGCAGCAAGCCTGCTCCAGCATGGACTCCTCTCTTCACAGGTCCAAAGGTCCTGCCAGGAGCCTGCTCCAGCAAGGATTTCTCATGGGGTCATAGCCTCCTTTGAGGCACATCCACCTGCTCCAGCATGGGATCCTCCATGGGCTGCAGAGCGTGTATCTGCTCCACTGCGGACTACCATGGGCTGCAGGGGGACAGCCTGCGTCACCATGATCTTCACCAGGAGCTGCAGGGGAATCTCTGTTCCGGCACAAGGAGCACCTCCTCCCCGCCTACTTCTTCAGTGACCTGGGTGTCTGCATAATTGTTTCTTTCACATATTCTCACTCCTCTCTCCCAGCATAGCAGTTTTTTCCTCTTCTTAAATATGGTATCACAGAGGTATCACCACTGTTGCTGAATGGCTAAAACTTGGCCAGTCTCAGAGCTTGCTGGAACTGCCTCCGTTCAACATGAGGGAAGCTTCTGGCATCTTCTCACAGAAGCCACACCTGTATTCCACCTCAATACCAAAACCTTGCCATGTGCCCAATACACATAGTTATTTTCAGACAGCAGAGACAAATGGAGGTCATTGTAACAGTGTTAAAACCTCCAGTTCATATTGAGAGGGTTGGAGAGGCTGCTGGAAAGGAGGTATGAGTAAAACTCTAGTAGTTGCCAAATTGCTGTATTGAGGTTGAATTTTTGAGAATAAGCAAAGAAATTACAATGAAAAGTCTAATAGCTAGAAGAATGTAAATTGGTTTAAATACTGATATGCTGGGAAGAAACTAAAATAAATAGACATAGTCATTTGAAGTTTGGTTTACACAAGCACACATGATTTCCTGTGGGGGCATTTGCTACTGATCAGGTGGGTATAAAATAGCTGAGAAAAGATATCAGTAAAGCACGAGACCTCAACCTCTGAGCCCTGCTGAAAAGTGAGAAATAGTTGTGCAGACACAGTTAACATAGTAATCCAACTAGATGTCTTCCAGACAAAAATGTGATCAATCCTGGCCACCTTGGACTGAAGATCAAGAAGCTCACAACTCTCATTTGGACTGTGGCACCAAAACACTGCAGAGTTTTGAGATGGCTTGGTCTGAGAAGTTCTCACAGAAAAATGTAACAACTTCCCTTCTAGCTAAACGGCTGCTTATCTATGTCTTCTTGTAGTTGAGTCTATGATCATATCACTTTTTTTCTGCATCTACAATTTCCCCAGACTACTTTAATGAAGCTTGTTAGCAACACTTTTCTGACCACAACTGAGCTTCTAGTACTAGATATTTATGACATAGTTTGCACTTTTGAATTGACTACATATAGGAAGGCTTTTTTCCTGCACCCTAGACTTATTTAAAAATATACATCATACTCATTGTCTTCATACCTGAGATCCTTTCTATTCTAAATATGCCAAAAAATGAATCCTTTTTCTATTTCGAATAATGTGCTCTTCATGCTTAAAAGTGCAGACCGAAGTTGAAACTTGGAGGGGAACTGCAAAATAAAACAGGCTTTCATGATAAGTTACCATGGTTTTAGCGATGCTACTACTATGTAATGCTGTGTCAGTCAAAAGATCTTCTGACAAGTAAATTCAAATGACGTTCATTAGTTTCCAATTGAGTCTTCAAGTTTTTCAGCATCTTTTTCTGCTGTTTTTTCTTTGGAGGGGGCAGTCTTCTTGGATGGCTCATTTTCTGACACCAGCCAGAAGTCGTCTTCAGTAGTCTGAGAGGGAAGGAATCTTCAAAGAGAAGCACAAAACTGTTCCCTCCCTGTGTGTACACAAGCCCCTTCAAACGCTCAGTGATTGACATCTTCCTTTTTGTACTACTGCATCTTGTCAAAAGTGATGGAAACGTACTGTGTGGTTTTCTGAATTCCCTTTGAAAATCTAATCTTGACTTTAAGTTCTAACTAACACAGTCAACCTACAATATCCTGTCTAATACTGTTACAATTCAGCCTGACAGTAATCATGGTGACTCTTAAAGTAAGTTGAATAGCAAGGGTGGCAAAAATGAGATCTTCCATCAGTTTACCATTGTCCAAATTTTCTCAATGATTACTTGAGAAATGTTTTTATTTTTAGCCTTTAAAAATCTATGAAGCAGTGGTTATTATTGATAGAGAAATATGAAATGTGTTTTAGAATATAATTTTTGTGGGGGGCAAAAAATTATATAATTTCATGTCAAGCAAATTTTCTCTTTGGTGTTGATACAGTTTTGTTTCATGGCAGACTAATATTGACCTATTGCCCTTTGTTGAATGGTGGTGGTGTAGCTGTTGTTTTGTTTCTTGGCACCTGTGACAGCTGGAAATAATATGAGAGTTTGTGTTGAAAGTTAAGGCATTGATAACTTAAAGGGATTTTTATCAAAATATTTGGCATTTGACAGTCAGAATAAAAAAGTCTCTTGCTGCGTCCTTAAACTTTCACTGAGGTACTATTACTTGACCCTAAATCTCTATTTTAAGCAGCAATTTGTACCCGATACAGTGGAACCCTTTGAGTGCCTAGCTGTGAAATAATATTATTGGCTAAATAAATGGGTGATTTTAAAGGCAACTTTAAAACTTATTGGGATTTTTATCAAAATATTTGGCATTTGACAGTCAGAATAAAAAAGTCTCTTGCTGCGTCCTTAAACTTTCACTGAGGTACTATTACTTGACCCTAAATCTCTATTTTAAGCAGCAATTTGTACCCGATACAGTGGAACCCTTTGAGTGCCTAGCTGTGAAATAATATTATTGGCTAAATAAATGGGTGATTTTAAAGGCAACTTCAGGGAATGTGGTAGTCTAAAACAAAGAAAAATTTACTTCTAAACAAGAAAGCATACATGGTTTCAAACCACTGTGCCTGCTAAGGCAAGCTTAATGACAGTCCATAAAATTTATTTTTCACAAAGAAATTATTTCATTTGCTGTGTCCTCAAATCAAGTCCAGAAGGTAGAGCTTCTGGCCTGGATACTTGAGGTTTCTCAAATCATGGAAATATGCCTTCTCCATTGCAATGCACTGGGACTTTGATTTGCTTTCAAATGAGAAGAGTTACCTCTAATTCAGTGCAACTGCAGTATGGTTAGAAACCTTCCAGCTAGAGGACAACAAGGCTGATCCCATAGGGTAACACAGTCCTTATAAGTTGTGGCAGTTGCAAGCATTATGAGAGTTTTCTCATATGGAGTATGGGCTACTAATTCAGGAGCTTTATTCAAATTTACCAAATCTGCAGTTCCTGGCTCCTGAAGGAAAAGGGAAGAAAACATGAGCTGCGTACCTGTGTTGCTTTAAACCAGATTGAAGGGCACATCTGTAGGGCAAGAACAGGGAACCACGGAGCAACGGTACTGTAAGTCCCCCTTGTTTTCAAATTAAACTTAGAGACCATCTGCTTCTTCTGAAAAACTTTTGGTATAGGAGATGCTGGGATACTTCATCTGCATTAAATATTCTGGAGTAGGCATACAAACTGTTCTGTAAAGTATGTTTTAGTAGCAAGTTCCCCAGGAGTCTGTAGCAAGTATCAGCAAAGGTGCTGCATTCATTTGAACTCAAGCATTTGGGGAATACACTGACTAATAATAGCTTATGATGTACTGTGGACTATGTCAAAGATAGTAGATGGCCCCACAACACTTCTTTCAGCCTGAACTGAAGGAGAAACAGCTTTAATTGGCTTCAGCTATCAGCCAAGACTGGTTAACTTCATAGTCTGTGTGCTCTACCAGTCTGACAGCAGCAGTAAGACACAAGAAAAAGGTCGCTGGACAAGGCACAATACCTTCATCAAAGTCATGCTTGGAAATGTTTTTCAAGGAAAATGTGCCACCATTTATTTTCCTCTGTGCTTAGGATAATAGGACCTTGCACACAAATGACAAAAGTAGTACAATAAAGAAAAGTTAATGGACCAGTTTCAGCACATGCCAATCTCCAGGACTGCAATAGTGGATGACTGCTTGGGAAAGAAGTGACACAGACAACACTTGTAGAATTGGGTCACCAAGAAGCCAACACATTCAGGATGAAAGCATTTAGTTACATGTGCAGTTAGAGTAATTAGTCAAAACAAATTTGGTATAAGTAAATTCTGAAAGGTTATATCCTCTGAAAATGTTCATTAGATGAAGATCTGAAGTAGTACAACTATATTAAAGTCTTCAAGTACATCCTGCAAGTAATTTCTGGCTAATGGGAAAGATATATTGCTAGTAATTGAAAGACTGCACCACCATTTGTTATTATTCATGTCAGTCCTCATGTTCTTTTCACCTGAATGCGAATGAAAAAGTACTATATAAATCAATTAACGTATAATTCATATCATGCCTAACAAAATGTGTAAATATAAACAAAATGAAGGTACTTGGAAAGGCTATGTACTATATTAAAATGAATCAATATATTACTGCTTAGATGCAGTAGAAAACATGAAATACTGTCAGAAATTTGAAATATATATGGAAATTTTCATACATTATCATATGCAAATTAGTATGTATAAAAGTAAAATTAACTCAATTTTGAAATTTGTGATTTTCATGTTAAGAACTGGCATTCTAGCTCTGCGCTGAAAATGTCATTGCAACAGTAGACCCAAAACAGGAAAGGAGAGTGAAAGCTGGAATCCAAAGAAATGTGGTCAGTGTTTGTTATAAAGGACAGTCTGTTCTCTTCATGACCCACCTTAGAACCCTAAGTAAGACACATTCTAGAACATAAGAATTTTTTATTTGCTTTATTATGTTAATATCAAGGTACATGCATACAAAAAAAATACACCAACAAGTGGTCTACGCTTGTTCTACCACTCTCCCAGGCTAAGGAATTACAGTTTTGCTGTAGCCCTTAATTTCCATTTTGCCTGGGAAAAAAATTATTACCAGATGGCATATGGCTATTTTTACATGTTGTATGGCAAGTTTCCAGCTGATAATTATGACATTACTGAAACAGTCTGTGTTTTGTGTTATGAATATTTGACACTTACCTTAGTAACCACTCCTCAGAAGTGGTTACTTCTACTACTCTCTTTCCTCCCCCACCTTTCTCTCCTCTCTTCCTCTTTTTGCCTCTGTCATGCTCAGCTGAGACAGAAACAAAATTCAGAAAGTACTATCTAATAAAGTAATAATCTTACCCTAAGACTATAATTCAGCCATGAAAAAAACAGACAGCGAGCAAACAAAAATCTCTTCCTTTAATCCCTTTTCACTGACAAAAATTATAATTTCTGATTTTGTATAATTTGTTTATATTTTCATGACTTAGATTCTATCAAGCATAAGTCAGGATAGATTGTCTCATTCATTGAACATCATAAGAACCATGTACCTCAGTAGTTAATTGGCTGCTGATGCTTTCAGACCTGTCATATGACATCTATGTTACAGCATTCAGTCATCTATTTTATTAGCTATCTTGCTTTAAAGCCTCCCAGGGAGGCTGTGTGAGGGAGGGAGAAACTGAAAGCAAAGGTAATTGTAATTACAGTCATTTTGTGCTATTATGTTGTAGTAATAAATCTAGAATTGCAATGTAACACTAAGGAGTAGACCCAAGTCTTAAAGCTGGAATTAATAGCTCTACTTTGTTAGCACACCAACTTGCATACATGGGAAAAGCAAATTTCCGAAGTGAGGAGGGAAACCATTATAACATTATTTTATTCCAAGTCAGGAAGCCTGTCTTGATTACCTTAACTCCTCTGAGGATCATATAATTTACCTTCAATTCCTTAGAATCCTGCCTTTGCAATCCTTTTAACACTCTTCAAAACACGATATATTTTTAAGGAAATATATCCATAAATGCAATAAAAATGTTCTTATATACAGTGGAAGGTGTAAACAAGAGACAGGGAGGCACAGCATAACAGGAATATGGCAAGTTACTATGTTTCAGTTCTGTTGCTATAGAATGTTTTGAAATAGTTAATTAATATTCATAAACGTTTGCCAGCTTGTTTCCCAATTTCAATGATAAAAATAAAATGTTATGTGACTTAAATGAGAACTAGTCCCTTGTGTAAAAGGAAGGACCTGGTGGAAAGCTGTGCATTTCCGAACCATATTTTGCTGCTGAGACAAACTGAATGTGAATCATGCATAATTTTGTGTTGTTGTTTCTTTATTTATTTGCTTTTAGCACATACTTTAGGCTAATTAATCATGTGGAGTATCCTTTGCTATTCCACATCCCAAATAAATTAACAATTTGTTTTGCTGGAGATGAAATGCAGTAATTTTTTCTGAGTGAACTGAAAGTACAAAGCAAAGCTGAACAGGAAAAATACCATTTGAAGAACTTCTTAATGCTCCCTTACCAAAAAAAAAATAAATATTCAAAGGACCAATGCTCCACACTTCTCTTAACTACCTAGTCTTCAAGGGGGGAGTATGACCCAGTAGCAGACTGCATATGCTCAATCCAATTCATACATGCTTTGGCCAGAGGTAGAGAATAATTCCAAGGGAAATAAGGAGCTCTACTTCAAGAAAGCAGGAAAACGAAAGTTTCAGAATAAGACAATCTTTTTGAACATTAAAAAGAAAAAAAATCTGGTGAATAATATGAAGAGGCTGTGCAGCTAGGTTCCTCTTCTCATTAAAAAAAAAATGGTGTCTGTATAAATGGAAGCTACAATGCAAGTATCTGCAGAAAACTGAGAGCTTTATTAACAACTCAGTTAAGTTATAAGAATAAAATGAAAATAATAGGCAAAATGTAATGACAGAACAATGATTCTAAGTTCTTGTGCTAATGAAAATTTTGAAGTAAAAGCAATTACACATGCTAGACATCTCATATCAATGGACTGTGTTCTGCCTTTAATGATGGATCTCATTACAACTGAATGTGGCTTTAATCCTCTTGTCTCTTGCTACACTGATTTTGAAGATTAGCATTCTGGGAGACTGAGTCATCAGGTTATTCTGAACAAGTTTTGCAATCATTGACTTTGAGCGGAGTTCTGATCAGTGTAGTACAAGGTTAAGATAATCCTTGCTCTTCTTGACATTTTGCCTCTCATTTTCTGTTAGGGAGACAATCAGCTGGCTGTGAAAGATTTAACAAGTGAAGGTGTTTTAAAGTATTCTTTAAAACCACATTAATGGCACAAAATAATGGGGAACCAACCTATTATCAGGCCTAATTTAAACATACTTTGCCAAATTAAAGTGTACCCTTTCACCTGCAGTGCTGAACATCCTATCCACATTTGTCTTTTCATTTAACTTCTGCAGGACAGCTCAGTGTGAGATGTCTAAATACCTGAAGCTGAAGGTACGTAAGACTGATACCAGACCATATTTTTTTCTCCAGTAGTATGCTGCCTTACTGGACAGGTGTGAAGGAAGTTCATGGGGTTCTAGTTCTCCAAGTGCAAGAGTCTGGCATGGTAAAAATTTATGTAATACCTCCTCAGTTCACCAAAATTTGTTTTCCAGATATAAGGCCACTCTTCATGCTGGTGTTTTAAAATTGAATCTACTTTTCTTCATGCTCCTGCTGAACTGCAGTGGTCAAAGACACTAAGAAAACTGAGTGCCAGGAATTAGATACAGAGTGGATCACTCGTCTGAAAATCTGCGAGAGAGAAATTGTGCAGGTGGAACTTAATTAAAGCTTCCCAGTGTTCTTAGAAATTACTCTGTTCTGTTAGTTTTTAATCTCAGTAAAAAGTATATACATCTTTGCCAGCACTAATCTGAAAAATTTATGTAAATATTACCCTAGCTAAGCTTCGTGTCTTTGGAAGTCTACTCAGCCAACATATGTTATTTACAAAAAGCAAGCAATGCAACACCTAGAAAAATAAGAAACACCTTAATACGCAGAAATTTCTTTCAAGAGAACCTTTCATCTCTTGGCTTTGCTACACTCATATTTCTCTTAGTGTGTTTCACAAGGTGCATTCTTCTGTGCATTGCTTCTCCCACATTCGCACCCTGATCTTTTTGTCAGAGAAAGTTTCCAGTCTCCTTTTTGTTTTTTTCAGTGCCCCTCTTTTCTGTGCAGTTGATTGGTTAATTTCTGTCCTGGGAGATGGATCATTTTTCTTGGATCTTTTCTTTGCCTTGAATAAAAGAATTCTTAGTATGTCTATTTTTCAACTAAGTATCAGTAACTGCACCTTTTATATGCTTCTTATAGATAACTGTCTATGTAAATTAGCTCCTTATACTCATTTAGGTGGCATCACGATAAGGTAGACAAAGGAATGTGTTGTATTCATACTCTCAGTTCTTACATTAAAGTAATCAGATATTATTTTAAAAAACTCATGAAAATAAAAACTATTCTAATGACATATTTCATATAAGAATATGCAGCTACTGTTCTGTATAATTAAACAACATGATCATTACATGCAGATGCAGCTTAAAGAACATGCTCTGACATATGAGTATGTTTTGCAAAATCAGGAATGGGTACACTGCTTAGAAAAAACATCAAAGACAAGTTTGAATCAAAATCTCTTTTTCCTGCAAATTAACTTCTTTAAAGCTTCAATTATTCTTTGGTTCTTCCCATTCTTGAGTTATATTTTCTGGTCCGATATCCAGCATTAGAAACTGAAGATCTAGAGAATAAATAGATGCTGACAATAGTATATTTATTTTGCGCATTTTTCTTCTCCAGAAACTTCTAAATTATTAATGTTGTTTACAAAATTATTGAAAGGGGTAGAAATAGTACTTAAGATACAATTTTAAAGAGGAGAATGCTTTCTGAAAGAAAAAATCAATGGAAAACAGTCAGTGCAATATAGATGCAACCCATTGTATATGCTCCAGCTCACAGGGATTTCTTATTAATAAAAATTTTTGTTAATGAAAATCATTTGCAAGCTCTTCACAGAATCACAGAATCGTAGTGGTTGGAAGGGACCTCAGAGATCATCGAGTCCAACCAACAGTAAAAAAAAAAAAAAAACCACCACCACCCACCACCTAAACACACAACAACAACAACCAAACCAAAAACCATCACCCACCCACA
>KZ506083.1:390044-407259 GCA_002844005.1 Limosa lapponica baueri | reverse complement strand
TAATTGCATTACAATATTAAAATAGATTAAAGATTACATTTCCTGTTTCTCAGTTTAAGTCTTCGATCTGAACCCATATATCCTTGCAAATTCTTGGAGTGGAAATAAAATTGGACAAAGAAATTGGATTTTAGCTAAATCTGTTAATCCAAAGAACAAGAGAATGGATCTGATGGATTACATTAATCTTCCTGGAGTTACATGGTGCTCAACAGTGAGAAAATTCTTGACTTGCAATGGATTTTCAAACTCTTACTCAGGAAGACAGAAGTTTAGTTAGAAAAGCAAATACAGAGGCCATTTCCTTTCCTTACTCCAGAAAACTGAGAAATCTTACTAAATACCAACATTCATCCTCATCCCTGGCACATAGAAAAGACAAGAAATACTTTTTGACCTTGGCACTATGCTCAAAAATGCATTGGAAATTAAGCTTCTGCTACCTAACAGACTAACCTCCCAGGCTACTACAGCTAAAAAGGATTCCTTGAAATCAGTTAAACGCACTTTTCAGATAGCTGGCATTTAAAAAGAAATCATGATATGATTTACTAACTTTAAAAATACCAAAACTAACTTTACTAACTTTAAAAATACCATCATACAACTCAAAAAGACATGATTTTCATTAAACAAAGTAAAAAACCCATGAGGTACTGCATTTTTCCCATAATTCTGAAAATTTATAAATGATACACTTCTAAGACTAGAACAGGATAGAGAGAACTTCCAGCTTCCAAAATTTTCTTGATTCTGAACTCTAAATTGTCAAATCTTTACAGGCTAACTGTTGCTATTTTTGCTCAGTTCAGAATTTAGTATTTTAGATCATAATGAAAGGTTCAATACCTCATTTACAACTAGATGGAAATACTACTTTCAAAGAATTGTTATTTTTGTGTTCAAACTGTTATCTGTTAGCAGAAATCATTTTCATTTCTGCATGGACTCCAACAACAGTGGAAACACATCCTAGCAAACATCCACCCTAATGAAGCCTGGGGACTTTGGGAATCAATTCAAGTAGTGGGCATCTAAGCACCGAAAGTTTGATTTTGTCTGAAGGCATCAATCTTTCTAGTTTACTCATCTCATTCCCTAGTGTGCTGTATCTGCTCTAGAGAAAAAGCTGTGTTTTGTATCTGTTGAAATCAGCAAGCATAAGTCCCATTACCTTCTTCAGGGCCTGCAGCCCATGCACTTTAAGACAGAGCACACAACGCTGCTTTGTGCGATGCCGAGCACCCTGTCAGCACGAGGCCATAATCGCAGAAATAACAGAAATCTCTCCTTGAGGTAATTCTAAGACAAGAGCATCAATGTGCTAGAGAAACAATATTATACAGTAGCTACTGTGCAGGCATATTGAACTGTATGTCATTCTTTGAGTTCATGACAATGAAGTATTTCATTGCATTGGTTTGTGCCAGGCGTTACGGTGTCTCCAGCTGAGAGTGGCCTACCCTGGATTTCAGCCCAGCTGACACTATGGGTGCACATCAGCTCAGAAAATCAGGCAACTTCTTCAGAGCCTAGCAGATTCAAGAACTGACTCCAACTGCCCCAGCGTGGGGGAGCATACTCAAAATTTTTTTACTGATAGGGATGGCCGATCAAAACAGTTTAGAGATGACCGCTCCATAAAAACAGACTCTCAGTATCCCTTATTGGAGTAATTTATCTTTACTGCAGACTGAGATTCTTCACCTAGAGACCCCTTTGTTCATATTATCTGTGTGCAAACACAAGCCAGTGCTTAACAAAAGCCTAAATACATTTGTTGGTGCTACTTTATTAGCAATTGCATTGAGAGTGTGATTGCTGGGAGCTCTTCCCTGTCTTTTCTGAAGACTGATCTCATGTTGTTAGCCTTTAAGACATTTTTCTCTCTTTGATGTTTGTCCAAGTGGGTTGAAAAACTGACTAGATGTAGCGATATCCTCGGCTAACATCATACTTCTCATCTACTGAATAATCTACTGTTTCTTTTCCTTATAACCCTCTTACAGTATGAGGGCTTATTTTCCTCCAGCTCTTTACCCCAATTCTGTATGTTTACAAGCCTCATCCTTTCACTACATGTTTCAGCAGCTCTTTCTTAATTTCAGGCTTAAAGTCTGTGAGCAAATTGCTGTTGGACATTTTATGCTCCTTTGCACTGTCTTCTCTCAGGGGGTGACTGGTCCATCCAATCTTAATTTGACAGGTCTGTAGGATTCTCTTGACTCATTCACAGATAACTTAGTACTTCCTCCCACTGTGTCATCACTAAATTTTTTCCAGTCCACATATTCTGATTTCTATCAACCTGCTTCTTTAGACTGATGACAGGAACATTGATGCATTAACGAAATAACCCACAAACAGTTTAAGAACAGTAGGGTTTGTCCTGTTGTACAAGCTGGAAGAGGTGCACCTACCCAAGAAAAATATGTTAGTTATGATGAATTGGAAGTTCAATAATTGACTTTGCATGATATAGTTAGATTTGCTGAAAGGCCAAAAAGCTTCAGCTATGGTCAGGTCTACTAACATTTTATGGGCAGCCTTTTGTGTGTGCTCTTCTGATTGATGCGCATTTGCTGTTTCCCAGAAAGAACAGATACTCTCTTGGGGTCATGGTTCTGGCTATAATCCATTTTGGACACCTGCCAGCTGCTATATTAGAGGAATTTAGTCTCTGAGGGTTCAAGAAAGAGAACAGAACATGTATGACAACAAGAAATCGTTTTTGTCTCTTATTACAATGCGGGAATCATCAAAGATAGGGCAGCCATTGCAAAAACCCTGCCTGGGACCAATTCAGGCAATGATCTTGGGCTAGCATGGCCTTTCCTTGGGTCCTGGGAGGAGAACAGAAAGTATAGCCAGCCTGTCATTTCACTGATCATACTTTCCTCTCTGAAACCAAACTGATAATTACAGATTGATTAAATGCATTTGCAAACTCCATATTTCAGAATTCAACTTGGGACATGACAGTATTCTCAGATTGCAACATCCCATGGAGAAAAACAAAAATCAATGGATATGACCTCTCTGGCCTCTATTAAGGACACTGCCTGGTTGCATTCTGCATTTTAAATTTAATTTTGCAATAAAGTTAATTTTTTAATGGCATTCCTTCTGAAACTATGGGGAATTATGGGACTGCTTTGCTTATTCTCCCTTGGGAATCTCAGACTGAGCTGTCATGTTCTAAATCATTTCTCACAGTCAGGCCCTATTAATCACCCAGAGCTTTTCACAGCTGGGCATCATATTCTCCATTGATAATTCCATATATTTTTACAGAGCTGGAAGGATCTTCAAATGCTTTGAAAACTGTGTGACAAATCAACCTTTTCTTATAGCAATCAACTCAGTTACATATAAACTATAATAGCCTTCAGGATAAGGGTCAGTATCTTCTGTGGTTCTGCAGTGACTGGACCCATATGGTTATGGCTCATCCCTGTCGTTTCACCTCCTATGCATGAGTAAGTAAATCAAAATCACGCACACATTTCCACCTTGCTGGATTGTCTATAACCCAACTGGAGGGAGGACGAGGAATTAGCTTCCTTCTTCTAAAAACAGGCAGGAAACACAGCTTTAAAAACAGTTAAAACAAAGGTTGATAGGAGTGACAGCAAAGCAAAGGCTCCACGGATCCATCTCAGGACTCCAAGACAACTCAGCGTCCTTCACGTAAAAGAACCACCACCAAACTCCCTGTCTGAGTTCTGCCTGCTCAATGCCAACTCTGCTTGGAAGGCATAGTGCCGTAACATGCAAAGAGGCCTTCCATGCATTCTCTGCTTCTGGCCTTATAAGTCATAGACACTACTGAGCCTCAGGAATCAGCTCACCCTGTGACAGAGGCTGGTGAGGTGTGGTGTGTACTTTATATAATCACAGGCTGTACAGCAGCCATATACAGCCATGTTAAGACAAAGCTGTAGCTATAGCAGCACTGCTAGGGAAGTAGAATGACTTCACATGACCCCATATCTCCCCTTAGGTCTCTCCTCTGTGAGGAGAAAATTGCCTGAAACAACCACCAAATACTTAAGAGGTAGAAACACTTCCTGGTAATTTCTGCATTTCCTTGCCCAGATTTTTCATTTTCTTTTTGATGAGGAAAAGGAGAAGTATGAAAACATACATGTCTATCCTTTATGTTCTGTTAAAGATGAAGTAGCATGGATCGATAGATAAATGGCAGTATTTCCTACTGGTTAGAAAGGTATAGGCTACCTTCCTTACTCAGGAAATACCAGCTGGTACCTGCTTTACAAGGTTGCTGGTTTACAAGGATCTGGAAGGATGAATCCTGCAAATCAGATAGCAGGTACCCCTTAGGAAGGGAGATGTCCAATTCACCTCCTGTGAAAGAGCTCAGAGCCTCTGTGCTTTCAGTAGGCTGAGGATGCAACACTAGAGAAACCACACAGCCTTACATGCCACATGTGGAACAAAGGAAATTCTCAGTCTTAGGCAGACCAACACCTGTGGGGAACAGCAGAGCAGACCATTTAATATAAGCTTATCACAGTGAATGCACACTTGGAAAGAAGACAAACACTCAAGAGAGATCACAATTAAAACGAGCAATGCAAATTCTGTATACATCTTCTGACTATCTGAAAATCAGAAGGGCCAAGCAATAGAAGAATGAGCCTTCCATTTCTATCAGACAAGTTATTTTCAAGCAGGCTTGGAAGACAAGACAGTACAGAGATAATGGATGAGACAGTTTTATTTTCAGGTAACCAGCATCAACCTGATCAAAGGCATAGCCTTAGATGCCAATGACTCCCCAACAACTACACCTCTACATGAAATGAATCGGCAGATTTTAGCACAGAATCAGGAAGGCAGAGGAAGTCCAAACATCCAGTGCAGTTAGCAGACTGCTAAGAGACTGATGGATCATGCCAACTCCATCCTTCCATTGCTACGGATGGTATTTCTCCTGCTCAAGGCAGCAATAAAATGGCTGTGCAGTATGGGTATGCAGGGGTTATCATTCTCTGTTCCTGTAGCAAGTGCATTAATAATACATTAGATGGGCTTCAATGCTTCATACTCTAGTGTCCTCCACCTGTGTTTAATTTTTTTTAAGAAGGGAAATGCCACATCCTGGAAAGTGTTTCAGTATGGAAAATTTGTTAAATAATAGTATGCAACTCTAAAATAGTGTAAGAGTTTCCTCTCTGTTTGGGATTCAATATCATTTCCATTGCCCTGTCTGTGGAGGTCACCTCCTTGTTATCAGTTCCTGCTAATTAAAAGATTAGGAGATCAGGAAAGTCACCCTGAGGAATCAGTTATTACTAGCACTAACAACAGCTGGAGAAGTAGTAGACATGTGACTAAATGTCCTAACCCCCGTCCCTTTACACAGCTTTCAAGTTTATCAGAAACTGCAAGGGACTGGACCCAATACTTAACACGGTCCTTTTTAGTTCTATGGCCTATGAAATTAATTTCCACTCTTCTGGTGAATTTGCTGCTAACGATGTTTCATAAAGAACTGCTTTCCAAATGACTGGTGTATGCAAGCCCATGTTCCCAGTAACAACCTTCATGCCACTAAAAAATGTATAATCTCAGTTCAGTCTTCAGAGCACATACACAATAAAGGCCACTTCTAAGTGCTGGGTCACTTCTTGACAGTAACATGTGACCCCATGACAAGATTTTTCTTTGCTTTTTCAAGGCAGTCCTAGCTACTATATGTAGACTTGATGGCTTCAGTATCATGATAGCAATGCTGTCTGTTCCTACTGCCATAAAAAAAGACCTCATGGACCTCTGATTGTTTTAACACTTAGTGTTGGAGAGGTCCTGGTCTGCTGATTGCTCCCTCATACTGAACAATGCCTCCCCTGTCTAGCCTTGCAATTGCTTCATTGATGGCATCACCGTTGGGAGCAATAGCCAGGGTTTAGACATATCTTAAGAGCTAGGACTTCCAAGGCAAAGCTCAGAGCCTTGGAGCAATGAGTACCCCTTGCATTTATAGGCTGTTTAATCATCTGAGGATCTGAGCCTCATGCTTTTCCTAACCAACTTTCCTCTCTGGATTTCCCAGTCACCTTGCCCAATTCAACAGCCTACTCTGTGATTTTTGTGAGCTTATTCCATGCAAAACAATAGCCCCCGTGTTAAAGACTTCTCACAACATTAACCTTTCTTGAGAGTGCTTTGAGAGCCATGGATAATAAGTACTATGAATTGCAAAATACATTAAGTGTTTTGGAGTCATTTCCACATGACTTAGTTCACAGTGGGCCATCTCTCAGACACCTACTGTAAAACACTGAGTCACAACCTATCTCAAAACAATTTCCAACATGAAATATCCTGTAATGTTTCATGCTTCCACCATCCTCAGCCGCAATTTCAGAAACATTCTAGCAGTGACGCTCACAGCAAAAGAAAGCAGTTTTCCCTACTAGACCATGAGCAGTAACTCGTAAAGCTCTCAGTAGCTATGAAGAGATTTCTAAAAACCACTTTCCCACTCCAGGCAATGACTACCTTAAACCAAGAGTCCTGCTGGTCACCAGAGTTTGCCAGTGTAACATGAGAGGAGTTCCAAGCACTCCAAATGGAACCACCTATAACAAAGCAGAGCTGAGCCTACCCAGCCATCTTCTTCTGGGAGACCTGAAACAGGGCAGGATCTTAAAAACTCCTGGCAAACTCCTGAAATCTGCATCTTTCTGGGAGATATGAAATAGAGTTTGAAGACCTACACAAAACAGCTTTGACAGCTTGCATATAGCACGCATTCTAAACACTAAATTCTGGTTTTCTTAACGAAGATGAAGGAAATGCCTGAAGAGTCCTATTTTATAATCCAGTGATGTCCAAGATCAGATATGACATTGCAAGGTTATTTAAGACTGGACATTATAGGAGGTGGAATTTTACTGGTCAGTCAAGAAGATATTCTGTAGGCTAAGCTCATTTTATAGCTAAGCTCACAGCAGTGGGAAGAAAATTAAAAAGGATACAAAAAGAATAAGGGAAATATGCAGCAGAAATAGATGGTGCCTTAGTGCAAGGAGCCTACATTGAAACAATAGCAATAACAGCAGAGCCACAAAGTTGTGAGAGGCCCCAAAATGTTTGCTTCTGAGGAGGTTACCAAAGAGATAAGACGATGCTCTCACGCCAATAGAAAAATAAGGAACAGTCTAGAGCAGGTAAGTGTGCTCCTCTCCATATTCTCATAAAGTGAAAACAGAAAGGCTTTCACAGTAATTTAAAAAATAAATAATAATTAGGGTTCATAAATCCAAAGACAACTAAATTTTTCCCCTCCATTTTGCTACGAACTATCGGAAACATAAACAGCTTAGCACAATTATTGCTATCACTATCCACAGTTAATTTTATTGTTCTCAATTTAAAGTTCTTTGAAACAACCAGACCTAAAGATGGCCAGATTGTTCATTTTCCCCAAACTAAGAGGACTGGCTGACAGCCTTCTTGGTAGAAAGACTGGCAGTCTTCCATAATAATGACTTTATGTCTGGATCCCTAAATTAATAGCTGCAGCCACTGAACCAAAAGAATTTTGTTGTAGTAAAAACTGTCAGGCTGATAACTCTGGAGACTGAGGCATCTCATATATTCACAGAACAATTAAATTATAGGAGGCACCGGGCAGATTCCTCCCAACTATGCCTTTCAGATGTTACTCGAATAAAATCTCTGTTCTGAAGCATCTCTGCTGGGGTGAAGGTGGATTTTCTCATAGCTGTGGATGAACCTGTCAATGGAAAGGGGCAATTAGTACAAATACCTGATTGCAGATGTGCAATGGGAACATCTGTCTCACCAGGAAATACTGACATTCAAGACACTTTGCAAAAGCCAGAGAACAGGCAACAGATGGCAGCAATTTTCAGTCACCAGTGACTGGCTTGGACTCCTTTCTGGCTAACAAGTGTGAATGGCTCAATTATCTGACCAGTTCCCTCAGACTTCTACATTTATCTAAAGTTGAGAGAACTGCGTATTTGGTGACAGTTGTTTTTAAAATTACCTAATAAAAACAGAGGTAGTAACAGCACCAAATTAAGTGGGAGAGCAAGGTTACTTAGCTGCTCACAGGCTCTGACCCTACATCTTGTCCAGTGGCTAGAATGGTGACGTACATGCTTAGTTAAAAGGCTCAGGTTTTTCAGTGGGGTTCTGACTTTCTACCACAGGTCTCGCAGAGGTACAAAGACACCAACAACCAGATGATTCAGCCTCCAAAAAAATGCAGAAAATTCTTTATTCCACATTTTGTGCACCTATAATTAGTACTTACTGTATAAGGAAACATACAAAAGCACATAAGCATATGAGCACTCTATCTACCCAATGATAAAACCGACCTACTGCCAAAAGACCACCCCCCTCCCAAATCCACAGAGCAAGACAAAGAAACATTTCAGATTCCTGGCAACCTACTCCTTTTCCAGCACACGCTAAACAAAACTCTGCTATCTAACAGGGAGAGAGGATGAATTAACATAACCACCTCTCCACACAGCAATTAGCAAATGAAATCAAAACAAAGGAAATGTCCTCCATTAATCTTTCCCTGCCAAAGAGCACCCGACTGCCATATAATCCACAGCAATTAGCCAAATAATGGGAGCGCAAGAGATTTATCTTGAAGCAGGAATTAGGGAGGGCACGATTAATGTACTGTACATCAAGAGTGCCGGCAAAAGCTGGTGATCCCTCAGTGCAGGGTTGCTTGAGGAAACTGCAAAGCTTAGTAGCCTGGAACCAGGTTGCAACACGTACACCCCAATATTCCCCTTCAATGCATCCTGAATATGTCTAATTGGCAGTCACTGCATATGGAAGGATCAGAGCTCATATCCAAACTTACAAAAACAAGTCTCAGTGGTGCACCTAACAGCTTACTAATATCTTCTGTTAAGAGGGGCAATTGGCAGCAATATTTGAACAAAAATCTAGGAGCATGCAAAATAGGTGGCAGTAAAACAGTAGAGATATTGAAGGTATGCCACAGCTCACAAGCAGGACCCATTCACTCCATCAGGCATGGTACTATTTACCAGGGAAGATATGAGCTAAAATTTGGGACCTGTGGTCCCTTTTTATAAGACAAAGCAGAGTAACACCAAACACCTCTTGCTTTTATTGTGCATACCTGCACTATCTCTTGAAAATCATCCTGCTGCTTTGCATGATGCTGTGAAATAATTCTCAGATCTTATTTTCTAAATGTTGCATGGTCTTGCTTTGGGCTACAGAACAGCTGCTGTGTTCTAGCCAGAGCTGACTGCAGGTTATATATGGCTGTTCCTGAACAGCAGGGGTTTTTATAAGTTCATTGTATGAGGAGATTCCAGGATGCCAAGGAGTTTAGGTGGTATGGCCCACCAGGATGGAAAAATCCAGAGAAGTACTGAGAACTGCCACTATTAATCAGTATGTTCCCTCAGCTCTGCACACTGTGGGACCTGAACCCAAGAAAGCTCCAGAATAGCCTCTCCAAATGATACTGTTTTATGACCTAAACTTGATGATAAAGTGAAATCTCTCACATTCTGCCTATTTTCTTTCCCACTACTTAGATCTTTTGAAATCATGATACTGTGTTGCTTTTTCACTTTTGGTTCTCTGTTGTTTTTCCTGCCCATTTACCTGGTTATTTTAGTGGAGATCTAGCTCAAAAAAAAAAAAAAAAAAAACCAAACACAAAAACCCACCTGCAAGGCAACTGGGAATTTGAGAAGACTGAGTAGTATAAAGCTGGGAAAACTGCAAAGCCTTGGATAGGCAAATCCTCTGCTACAGGGCAGTCAGAGGATCAGGTAAGAGAAGACTCAACATGCAAAATACATGTATCTTGCCATTAGCTGAATATTTGTTAAATTAGAAGACTCATTTTCCTTTCTTCAGTTTCCTTTCTCCAGAGTCACATGAAAACTGAATACCAAATATGGAACAGCTTACAGGGACACCACAAAGCTCTTCCTTACATTTGCATCAGAAATAGATGACAGAACATGAAGAGGAAAAATTAACTATCTGAAGATAAACAACCTTTGTTCTAAGCACCATTATTAGGAAACACAAGCATAAAGGTCTGCGGTTATTTTAACAAAATTAGCAAGTCAACAAAAGGGCAATACACTTAAACAATACAAAGCCATTCACATTATGATAAACAAAGTTTTTCTGTCATCCAACAGGCTGGCACAGAAGAAGAGATTTAAGGAGATGAAGATCTTACAAAGATGAAGACCTCTGCCATAAATATCTGTGCCAAAATTTTACTATGGGACTAAACAATATATAATCCTGTGACATTAATTATGTAGGACGCAGGGTAGGAACTGGATTCAACAAAAGGCTTATTTCAAGCGTATTTTCAACACTACAGAAAATCAGATTTTAACCAAGTGGAGTAGGAAGAGACCAGACTTTGCATACTAATAAAATCAATAAAGAAGTGGTGTTCAAATACCTTCTTTTCATCAACTTAAATATCAACTTACTAGGTAAGCCAACAGAGAATTTGCTTTGGGCAACCAGTCCCATAGGTGTTGCTGTTACTGCGGCTTTTAGGTACTCAGACAGCTCAAGAGGAATTCTGAGGGCTCTGTAATGAGATGTATTTGGAAATGAACAGATTTAGCCATAAATAAGAACTTTACAGAAAGCCTAGTAACAGTTATTAATCTTTCTCCACTAAGAATACATGGCTTCACAGATTCCATACCACTGTATCTTGTCTGCTCCAGAACTATGTCTGATGTCTTTTCACACAGCAAATAAATAAGGAAATTGAGACAGGGTGAACCCACAAGTCATTCCTGAAAATCCCTGGATGGACTCACATTTCTAAACCAATAATCTTGCAGTTGACTTATTTCAATAGAGCAGAGAACTTGCTTCCAAAACCCAAAGTCTGTCCCCTAGTCCCAATGTGTCATACTTCCAATCAGAAAAAGTAACGTACCTTTTGTGTCATACTTCCAATCAGAAAAAGTAACGTACCTTTCTGCCAAAGAATATTGCTTGTGAGAAAAAAAAATAATAAATGTTCATCTAGAGGAGTTACTAAAATTTAGCACAAGGGTTAAGAGCAATTTGAAAGACTCTATTCAGTAATGGTGTTTCTGTTTAGTTTTCTCTTCAATTCCTCCTTAAATTTTATTCCTTCTCTTTCTCCTTCCTTTCTTTCGTACCCTCTCCCTCTCCTCCTCTCCAGAAAATCTGAAAATCTTTTCTCTGTTATCCTGTCCTTTAAGCTTCACAAAGAGGACATGTTCACTCCTGGAATATACTGTATAGATTTTCTCTATGTGCTTACCGTACTCAAAAGTGGGGGAGTGAGATGGCAAAAGTAATAAAAGAAACTAGCTCCATTGAGGTAGTTAGTTACAGCTATACAACAACATGAAGCTTCAGCTCTCTTGAAGGTCTCACAGATTTAATCCTTCTCATTTCCCTGAGTTTCATCAACTGACCCAGCTGGGTCACTTTGTCCTGGTTGTGGCAATCTGAGGTGGTTTCCCACAAAATCAGTTTAGCTGTTTCTCTAGCTCATGTAACACTGCCTTTACCATTGCTCCCATGGGTCTCTTTCATTTTTCAAACTGCTAATTTACTGTGCTTCATCAGTATTTTTAGAAAGAAATTATAGTACAGATCAGATACCATTTCTGGTCTCCTCTTTCCAGCATACAGCAATCATTTACCAAGCATTGAAGAGTAATGAATCTGGAACTGCTTGCTACTCTCCAAAAGTGTCAGCATGTTCTTACCATCTCACATCGGGGATCTAGTTCTAAATGTGCATCAGAAGAAAACAGCAGGTGTCCCTTACTGCTGCCTTCTGGGGAATCCTTAATAGCAGCAACACCAAAAAATTGCACCAAATCATTCAGTTCTTAGGCAGACATTTCCACCTTCTCCCACAGTCTGTCTCCTGCACATTACAGTCAATACATTCTCATGACACAGAGATCAGCGTGGACCTGCCAACACAGCCCAGCACAAGCTACAGCTGCATCTTCATGCAGCCACTTAGAGCAGTCTTTCCTTCAGCATTTGACAAGGAGAGTAAGGGAGAAAAGAATGGCATTCAGCCAGTTTACCTGCTCCACTGCCTTACAAAATGGAATTGGAGAGCAGAACCTCAGAGATGAGCTGGTCAGGTTAGTGGCTGCATGGCCAGTCTATCAAGCTGTTTTCCTATTAGTGGATTGGTTACAAAGGAGTTACTGTTTGTCATCAATTTTTAGTCACTGGGGTATCAGTAGACTTCTCCCTTGATCCATTCCTAATTCGTATTTTAAATGCCAAATCACCTACACTGGCTACTGTTTTAATTTCCCACGTAGCTGACTGAAACTCTTTCAACATGAGGGCTCTCATTGTCATCCAAGTATAAGGATGAATTCCTAAATTTCCTTGTTCACATAACATGAGCAATAAACGTGGTGGAATGCTGGCAGTCATAAGAGCATGGCCCGGCAGATACACTGCACAAAGCTACAGCCACACGGGGCATTATTGATCAGCTGTACTCTGCCTCTAAGCAGGGACATTGTTATACATTAATTTGACAGCAAGAAAATAAAGAGTGGTTGAAAACGAAAGCCATACGTCAAGATTTTCTTCATAACAGACAGATTTGGAAAGAACAAAGTTCTCATTATACTGACTGTTGAGATTCTTCTTTGTGAAACTCTGACAAATCTAATAGTGCATGGGGGGGATATTTTTTAATAGAATCAACAGACAGATGGATGAGGTTTCAGAGAGACAGAGACAGAAGTGTATCAACTTCAGCCAAACACAAAGAAAGAGAAAGTGCCTGGGAAAACTAACTGCGAGTAACTCAGCATGGCTTGGTATTGGGAGCTGAACTTGCAGCTTTGACAAGGCTGACTTTAAGGCGACCTTCAGTGGAGCTCCTTAACAGTGTATGCTGGGCAATCGCTGGTAAATCTTTATTAATTTTAATTGGCGGCACCCATTTATAAGAACCATTAAAAAGGATAAATTGAGCCCATCCGGCGTAATGTCTTTTGTTAATTAGTTTGTCAGCACTGTTTTAATATCCCCTAATGACTTCATATTTCAGGCCTGACATTAAAGGAGACGCTGTGAGAAAGGAAATGGTCTTATCACCGTGTACATTTTTTTCTTTTTTTGAACAAAAAGTGTCCTTCCAGGCCTGACCAAGGTTAGGTGTCATTTAACTCAGACAGACAGGTATCACAAGACTTGGAAGGGCCCTATCACCCTATCCAAACTTCACCTTGCTACTGACCAGCATGCTCTGCTGAGATTTTCTCTCTTTACAGACCCACACAGCAACAGAAGAAATTCAGAGTCATCTGTCACCAAGCTCCCAACCTCCATAGCTTGTCATGGACTTGTCTCCAGTCTCAAAGTACAACCATGTGGGAAAAATATGGGAGAAACCTGAGATACAATTGCAGCAATGCCTTCCTTAAGTACAAGCAGGTTAAACCTCACCAAGCTGAAGGTCTTTTGATTCACAAGGACATGCACAGCACCGATATCCTAATCTGTCTTGGGGACCACAGTCTTACAGATGAGAAGCTGATAGAATAAGAGCACCAGCAAAGAATGCTTTGTGTGTGAATCTCAATAAATTATTTCTCTAGGTACGATGTTTGGCCTGGAACAAACAGGATTGAGCAAATCTGTGATTTTGGTGTCAACAGTTCTCTCCTTCCTCCCGTGTGCTCATCTTGTATTGCATGGAATAGCACACTCAAACTGCAAGCCTGGGAAATGAGGAACTCAGCTACAAATCTTGGAAAAACACAGCTTCTCTACTTCTAATGAGTCCAATATTTTAGACCTTTATGTCTCAAATAATTATGAAGATTTTATATTAGGTAATAAAAGCAACTTAGTGCAAATATGTAACCCTTTCTCCTGAATATGTATGCACTTGATAAGTTTTATTTAAGGAGGAAATGTATGAGGTAAGGGCCAGGAGACGTCAGAGAGGTAATGCAACCCATCATTGTCCTAGAGCTCCCTTTATGGGGTTAACCTGGTTTTCTTAGACACCACTGTCTCTCTCCTCACAGTTCTGCCACTCATTCGAGCTGATGAACACTGGAATTATTCACCCAGGGAAGCATTTCCTCACTGTGAGGTCTGCAGCAAGTTTTATCCCTGCTCAGTTTCCTACAGTGCCTTGATCAGTCACAAGGGCAGATCCTGAAGTAAGGCTGACTTTTTGTCAGTGAAGGGCTTGGTCTTGAGAGCCAGATTCTGTTACGTTTTTTACTTGAGATTACAATAGGTAAGCAATATGAAGAAAATAACATCCTCCACCAGTTAACATCACATTTGATGCTTTGGTGTCTAGTGTTAGATTAATTTACATGAGAGTGAAGTGAATAAGTGAGAAACAGCTGATAAGAAAATCAGCTTTTCCTGTGTCTTACACAGCTTTGCAAATCATGAATAATTCCATTAATTGTAAGGTGTTTGCCTTCATACTGGTAATAGTAAAAGGAAAATTAAATCTTTAGCTAACAAAACAGCAATTTTTTCCTGACATTTTAGTGTAACCCATAAGTGGCGTTTTACAAGCATCATACTGAGAATTGTAGAGAGACATGTTCCACTTTGCTAGATCACCTTTCAGCAAAACAGAAACAAGTAATAGCTGTAAAGACTGAATCAGTTACTAGTTTTATTACTGAGCAAAATCCTTGCCTCAAAGTCAATGGAAATCTTGCTGTGAAGGTCTGGAGAACTAACAGGTTTTACTTTTTCCATTAAAATTTAGGGCTAATGATTTCACCACAGATTTTTTTTATTTTGATGGATACACAGTCACAGCACTTGAATATTAAAAGCTGCTCTATGATCTCCCGAAAGCCATCCTACTGTCATTGTAAGATTGTGCCATGTTTCATGCAGATTTAAAATTTTCAGGGGACTGCTAAAACGATGCCCTGTGTGAAGCACACAGTAAAAGCATGCCTAGGGTGAAATAGATATTCCCAGCAGGCTGAACACCTTTTTGAATGAACTGCCTTTGCAGCTAATAAAAGTCTTGAGTTTTTTCTCCAACCAGCCTGTCTCTTGTGCACTGATGTGCTCTACAGAATTCAGCCTTTTATAATCAAAGTTCTGCATAACAATGCCAGCATAGCTGGTACTTAGTCTCTATTTTGCAGCTCTGACAAATACAAATTTACAAAATAGTCTTTCATTTCTATAAAACAACATTATTCATGACAAGCATATTTCCAGTCCTCACAACAGAACAAAAACTTGTATTTCCATTGTCCTAGTATTTTCAGCTTTCATTGTACAAAAAATTATGCCTTAATTAGTTTCACTATTGCTAGCTAGAAAGTGAAGAGAGATTAATTTCTTCATATGCATTAATTCAATGACAGTTGAAACTCACCTGGGAACTGAGAAAGGAGGAAACTAATATTCCTGTTTCCAGTCACATGGAAGAGCCAGAGAGAAGAGAATGGTATCTACCACTGCCAAACAGGCCTAGGTCTTCCAGTCTGTTCCCATATATATTCCAACACTATTTTCACCTGTTGATATCTTTCCTATCTTCATATAGAACTTTCTGTCCTCTAGTACATCATTCTTGCTTCTGGTATTCAAAATTTAGGTATCCAATAATCAAATTTACAAATACTAATAAAATGTCTGTATTTTAATAAATTTTTTAAAGTTTGAAAATGCAAACCCTGTGCCTAACATATTTCAAGTACTTTAATAAAATTTTAATACTTTATTGTAAAAATTTAATAAATTGTAACTTTTATCCAAAACGCAGCTTGCCAAATCAAAAAAAAAACCGCCCACATCTTAGCACCTAAGAAATGTGGCACCCATTAAAATAATCTGACCCATCTAAAAAAGTCTATACAGTTATCTTTATGAATGCATATGAACAGAACTACAGGCAGGCCCTCTCCATGACATACAGACCCTGTATGTGCCAGCCCAAGTTCCTCCAGGCTGATCCTGGCCTATTTACCTGCCAGGAATCACTGAGGACCTTACGTATATTTGTCTGTGTGCCTCACCATATATGTTGAAAATTTTCCTTCCCTGACAGAGCATCAAGTTGGAGGAAGACAGAGCTATTATGCGGTACCACACGGACTGTACTGTTATGTGTAGTAGCTCAAGGACATAAGGAGTGCCAACAGACCTACCAAAATCAGAGTAAAAGCTACAAACTGAGTTGTTTACAGTCAATATGAATCTTTTTTAAGGAAAACAACAAAGAACTAGAAAGGTAAAACAAAGGTAAAGTCAACCAAGTGCTTTTTTTATTTAGCCTACTACTTGAATAATTGATTAAAACCAATTTCAAAATCAGGCCTTTAAAAATCATTCCACAGAAACAACTTTGAAAATAACCTGAATTTTTGGTACCTGTTTTGATCATTCATCAAGAGATCATAGGTTAATTTTTCATCAGAATCAGCTTTGTAGCTTATATCTCAGCACTGGAAAAAGCAATTGCCTGATTTTCCCCTATAGGAAAAAAAAAAAAAAAAGGGAAATAGAATAAAACACATGACCTTGTATAAAATCACAGATGTCACTATTTGTGACTGTCATATGCTCCTAAATCCCACCATCACTTAGCCAGCAACTTCTTAGTCCTGCACCATGCTGAGCATTCAGCATCAAAGGAAAGTACTGCTGTGGTAGCTTGCATTTACAGTTATAGCTCTCAAACCACCTTACAAAAACTGCTCAATATCCTTATCCTCATTTTGCAGAGAAGAAACTGAAACACAAATATAAGTTGTTTGATCTTGGTGGCAGAATCAGGATATGTCTCCTTATATTTTTCCTGGAAAAATACTAATTTTTTTCTTTTCTTTTTTATACGGAAGACTAGAAAGTTGAGGCTGCATATTTCTCAACTCTCCTTTGACAAGAAAACTATTAATCCTTCCTAAATTCCCTTATTTTTTTCAGTGTCCTCCTCTAACTTTTTCCTAAACCAATTATTAGTCACAAGTGACAGAAACCTTCAGTACTATTCCTTCTAATGAAAAGTTCCGTCTCTGGCTTCAGACCTGTCACTTGTAATCTCACAATTTTCTCTTAGTCCACTGCTTTTCATAATGAAAACAGTCACAACCGTAATAAAAATAATTTCAAAAGTAAAGTGGTTTTATAATGAAGTTCA
>KZ506083.1:367601-389959 GCA_002844005.1 Limosa lapponica baueri | reverse complement strand
TAAGAAGACAAACATGAAGATAAATTTCTCCTTAGTGAATCGTCTCCAAACATCTGATAGCTCATTCCCATCCCTTGTCATCAACTTTTATTCGCATAAAATAATCCACTGAATAATTCATATGAATAGTTTTGATCTGAAGCCTATGTACGAGTTCCTTACATGAGTTTTGTAATGCATATAATATTACTTACATTCTCCAGCCAAAAAGAATGTAATTTTGGAATAAATATCTTGCCAAGAAGCTCCAGTTAACTTTGTGGCACCAGTCCAAATTAAGCCCATTATTTGCAATGAGATCTTTCAATCAACTTGTTCACAACAACATAGTTTCAAAACCAACTAGATGACAGAGAGCATCCCCACTTTTGATTTTACCTCGGTAGAAAACAGCAGCGAGGCCCTTGGAAAACTATGAACATGACAGTCTCTCCCCGCCTTCTCCCTGTTACCTTGTGGATGGGCCTCTCACAACAAGCAGAAGGAAACTGGGCCAGGTGAAGTGCCAATGTTTTACATGTACAATTTAACAAAGATTGAGCACTGTATTTGGGGAGAAGGAGGGAGAAGATGCTCTCAGTTTAATCTGAAAAATACATTGTGATTTCAAAATAGGACCGTTGCAAAGTGAGTGCAGTCATCTGCTTCACTAGCCACACAGTGAGACCAGTGTCAATAGAAGATGCATCGTGCTTTCTTTGCCAGGAGCTCAGCTTCCCAGGGAGGAGAAAACATGATTTCTGCTACATTTCACAGGTTGTGGGGGCTCCCATGGCCTGTCATTGAACCAGTTCTTTGGTCAGGGGCACAATCTGCTGTGCTGAGGCTCCCTGCTTTCCTTCTGACTACTGTGCTAGCCCAGACATACACTAAACTTTAATATATGATGTAGGCTGAGGAAGAAAGTTAGTGTTTAAAATTGTTATTACCAAGAAACATTCAGCATACAGACACAAATTTTGTACAAATAGCCAAAGATCTCATAACTCCCGCACCCCAGATTCTACTCCATGTATTTTAACAACTTGTGCACTAAAATGCATGAGCTTGATATTCTCTCAGCTGGCCACCATTTATACCACTTTAATGGAATCAGAAAGACATGAAGCAACTTTACAACCTTTAAGTAAGCCAAGACTAGCCACCTAGATCTTTTTACATTATAATGTCCTGTTAATCACTGCCCTCCTTAGCTTTGCACAGTGTGTTCTGCCCTCACAAGCGAGCTGGGATTTTGAGATGTTTTCTGTTCTGCTCAGTTCTGATCTGGGGAAGTAGATTAACTGATTCAGCAGCAAAAGTCTTCCGCCAAGTGAAATTGTCATCCATGTTTTGCTACCTGAACCAGCCCTGCAAAGCTCTCACCAGCTCCTTGCCTACGTACCCCCAGAGAGACTCAACAGGCCTACTCCCACTGCTCCTTCTCACTACTCTCCAACAAGCAGAAAATTAACTTAGTACCTCCTAACTGCAGCAGAAAAGTTGACAATGGGTGTTAACAAAGAGGAATGGAAGTGGCTGTGTGCCCTAAAAACTGTGCATTAACATCACACCAGAACTGCTGCTTGGGACTGGCTTCCCTGTTGCACAGAAGGTACACATGCTACTGGCTTGTAAACAGCCATTCTTCATAGTTACGAAGTTATGACCAGCTCCAGCTGACATGTCTTTTTAGAAAAAAAATTCTAGTCTTACAAAGAACCTATAAACTTCAATGTGTGACCAATATACTCTGCCTCAGGCTTCTAGTATAAGGGGTGAGGCAGTCACAGGAATAGATCAGCATCCATTCAAGCACTTCCAATAGCTTTTTCATTGTCTTCTCCATTAGTACCAATGGTTGTGTATATAGGCAGGTCCTGTATACCTGTAGAGACAGCTGAGACACATAGTAGAAGGAAAGCTGGTTAGAGGTGCTCCATTCAGTGCTTCCTAGAGGGTGATGAGAGCTGTTCCAAGTCAGGAGTAAATAGCTGTTTGGTATGAGTATTACAGCTGAAGGTCAACTGCAGAGATGCAATTGCATCCATATATGCTGTGTTTGGTGGGTTGATAAAGGTAAAGCATGTGGGGTTGCAAAGCTATCTGAGTTCTGCTTAGTGGGGAACATGTGATCATCCCTAAGAACAGTTCTTCTGCTGACTCAGAGGACATTTAGAGCCTGGCCTAAGCCTAAGCCTAAGCCTAGCCTTGAATACTGCAAGCACTGGCTACTAATCGCTGGCTCCTCTCCCCCAGCCTAGGTGACAGGAAGAGAAGAGCAAGAGACGCTACCTGCAGAGCAGCACCTTCTGGCAGCTGAAACAGCAGCACTGCTTCTGCATTCCTTCTGCTTGAGTACTGCCTCAGCCTGGCTGCAGGAGCTCACGATGTGGCTGCTCACTGCAGGCTTTCACAGATCAGACCTATTACGTTCTCTTGCTGTGTCTAACAGGGACTGTTAGAATAATGCCTGAAGCTAACATTGGTCTTGGAAACAGAGATGTGCCAGAGTTGCAATACTCAAGCACAGTCCTTTACCAAAAGCAGGATGTCTTAAAATGAGGCTTGTTTCAGAGCCAGCTGCATTGCATTGGCTCCACGGAAGAAGTGTTTTGAAAGGTTTTTGACCATTCTTTTTCATTTGGGGACACACGTTCCTATTATATCATCCTACACCTAAACATGAATGGATTCCCGCTCCCAAGTTTGAGAGCTAGAAGTATAATTTTAAAATAGTAAGCAGCAATTTTGTGATAAGGCAAAATTACCTGAGTTGCCAATGAATAGCCAACATCACCAACAGGCAATACTCACTTGTCCATAAAGCTTTCAATTGTAAATTACAAGATGAACCCTTGCTTTGGCAGTGCTCTGAGAGACGATATATATACTTCTAACTCCCACTGCTGTCCTACTGCTGGAAATGTAAAAGCCTGAAGTTAACAGCTAACCTGAGCTTAAGTGCTCATTTGTTGTCTTTGTGCAGAAAATCTCTGCTGTTGCCCTGTTGTAGGTTCATTCCAAGTGCCCTCACAATGACAATGTTATGGTGGATCAAATTTATTTGTATGAAGCTCTGTCAAGGTTAAAGACACCAGGGATGAGTTGGAATGAGTATGTTTAAAATGAACACACAAAAGAATTTGCAAGTGCCAGCTCCATATGCCCTTCTTACCCCACAAAAACAGCATCTGCAAGAAAGTGGTCATAGATTATATAAGAGATCTCCTCTGAGAAATGACCTTTCTACCTCTGTTTTTGATACTGAAACCTCACTTGTGTATTTTATGTTCCAACAAAAACATAAATTCTGGATGAAGAAGAGTCACAACTTCCTTCTGATGATCCTCCCTGCTGTCCTAGGGCTACATAAACAAAAAGACAAATGAATGACAGAAAGCCTACTTGAGGAGATCATTCAGAATGGTAAGGATGGGTTAAGTAAAACAAAGATAAATATGATGAAGCTTTCTAGAACTGAGAGGAGTTTGGCATCTCAGAAACTCTTGGAGGTGTCAGATGCTCAGGATTAAGATTGGCATGTAAAAAGGAGCCAGGAGGGCCCGGAGACAAAGAAACGAACATTAAGACAGGCAGAAAGATGCTGTTCCTGGTTCTGGTATTTGTTTTGTTCGGCACCACTCATCGAAGGAAGGCAAATACTTCGCTGAGGATTTACTGGGTCTGAGGTGCTGATTCCTCAAGGCCTGACACATGCCCAGTCCTGGGAACAAGACAGAAAGCCCCAGTTCAGCATACTTAACCCTCAGAATTTCTTAACAAACAGCAGTGACATGCTCCTGGAGACAACCTGCACAATCCCAGCAGCTGGACCAGGGGAGACGGTGAAAAATTCACTTGGAAAGCAACAGTGTGTGGACAGTCCCTACACATTTTGGAGGAGCTGGTTCTTTGAGATCTAGCTGTTGCTCAGTTAAACAAGTCATAGAAACAACTCTTAATTCTCCCCAGAGAGAAGATTAGGATACCAAGCAAGTGCTTCCAGAAAGATTCAGGACCTTGCACTAATTCAGTTTCTGCTGTTTATTCTGCACAGAGATCTCATGAAAAGCTCTCTGCCCTCAGGGTGATAGAGTAACATGAGTTCACTCACATGAACTCGCTCATGATCTGACCTGGCAAAAAGGGCAATTAAACTGCTCAAAACTGAAGTATTTTAGAATTTGGGAAAAAAATCCTCACATAATTCATGTTGTTAGTATTGTTTATGCAGCTTTCTAGAGATGGCCTAGCTACATGTAGTACAAATAACCAAATCATTTATATGACAGTTGAACTCACACTTTCACTGAATCAGCTATGCAGGGAATATTTATCAATTCTCTCTTCATAACAAAATAAACCTGACACTGCTCTCATCCATGCAGAAATAGCAAAGCAGGAATTGTGAATTTCTCTGTAAACTGAAAATCACACAGAATCAAAAATCAAACTAATTCAGCAGAAACACTTTGTTACAGTCCATCCAATAAACATATTATAGACCTTACAAGAATGAGGACACACTTGGCATTTGTTTACTAAGTCTTTGAAATTCCTCAGAATCTGATGAAGCATGAGCTGGACAAATGGACTTTGAGGTGGACTGAAAACTGAACTGTCAGGCACAAGGGGTTGTGATCAATGGCACAAAGTCCAGCTGGAGGCCTGTCACTAACAGTGTACCTCAGGGGCTGATACTGGGGCCAATAGTATTGAACATCTTCATTAATGGTCTGGACAATGGGACAGAGTGCACCCTCAGCAGTTTTGCAGATTGGGAGGAGTGGTTGACATACCAGATGGTTGTGCGGCCATCAAAGGGTCCCTGACAGTCTGAAGAAGTGGACCAATAGGTACCTCATGAAATTCAACAGTGAAATGCCAAATCCTGCACCTAGGGTGGAATAACCCCATACATGAGTACAGGCTGGGGGCCACCTAGCTGGAAAGCCACTCTGAAGAAAGGCATCTAGGGATCCCAGTTGAACATGAGCCAGCAATGTGCCCTTGTGGAAAAGAAGGCAAATGGCCTCCAGGACTGGATGAGGGAGAGCACTGCTAGCAGATTGAGGGAGGTGATCCTTCCGTTCTGCTCAGCACTGGTGCGATCCTACCTGGAGAACTGCATCCAGCACTGGGCTCCCTAGCACAAGAGACACAAACACAGTAGAGCAAGTTCAGTAAGAGGCCACAAAGATTAAGGGATTGAAGCACATATCATACAAGGAGAGGTTGAGAGAGGTAGGATTTTTTACCCTGGAGAAAAAAAGGCACAGGGGGCATCTTGTTAATGATGGGAGGAACTAAAGAAGACGTAACCAGATTCTTAGTGGTATCCAGTGACAGGACAGAAGGCAATAGGCACACATTAAAACATAGAAAACTCCACAAGAAAGCAAAAGTTTAGCATGACAGCAGCCAAACACTGGAACAGGTTGCTTAAAGTGGTTATGGAGTGTCCATCCTCAGAGATAATTCACAAACATGACAGGACATGGTCCTGAACAACCTGATCAAGTTGACCCTGTTCTAAGCAGGGAGTTTGGACTAGATGATCTCCAGAGGTCTCTTCCAACCTCAACATTTCTGTGATTCTGTGAATCTCCACTGGATTTTAGGCTCCTACCTTAAGATATATTGCTTTTTGTAGGTAGTCAGCTTCATGATGTGGGCTAAGGAGAAGACACACTAGAGGTACTGCTTAGATTACACTATTTCATCACAACTTTAACCAATGGCTATGTATTGTTCCATGTATTTGTATATTCTGGCTGATGACTCCCTGTGTATTTTTATATACATGCAAGCGTTCAGCAGTATCCTAGATTCAACCTTTTAAGCCATCACAACCATGTAATCCCCAAGTAGCAGAACATGAAATATCCATATAATGTTGACATCTAGCAAAGTTTATGTCAGTTCTGAACTCATTGCTCTCTTGAAGGTTATTCAGAAAGAGGCAGATGCAACAATAAAGGAACCTTTAAATCAGACTGTACTTTGTAAATTGGGTAGAAATAGCCCTTTGGCTACTTTGACATGTTATTTTACCACTGTAAATCTAAAAGAAAACAACTTTCTCCAGGAACATGGGTTAGTATTTTCACTAACTGATCTCCTCCTTTTTCTTCGTTTTCATTCTTTCCCCATTTCCAGCAAACACAGCATTATTCTAAGTCAAAATGCAGAAAACTCAAACCACTTACAAGCTAAGTGTCTCCTTGGGCTGCTATCACTGGTCTTTTTGCTAACCACATATTCAAGTACACATTTCCTCAGTGTCTGCCTTTGTGAGATCATTTTCTACATCAACGGACTCAATTCAGTATTTGTTTCTCTATCCGTCCATAGAATGTAAAAGCTCCAGCAATGCAATGGGGGAGGTGAACAAAACCAGACAGTGGATCTTTACTTGTTGTCACAGATATGCTCTACCCTCTGGGCAGACCCTTCATTCTTGGAAAAGCCAGATGGAAAGGCTACCTCCATGTTAGTGGAAGTAAAAAAAGTCAAATGTGCAGTGATTACAAAGAAAAAGGTTCTTTAAGATGGGTCTTCAAATGAAACATTTCCCTTCTTTGGATAAACCAGAAGAAATATGCTGACCTACAATATTCTGCAAAATTCCCCCAACAAAGAGAGTAGAGATGAAAGAGACGGAAGATACAAGAACTATACTGGGTCAGACCAAAGGTCAGTCTAGCCCAACAACTTGTCTCCTACACTGCCTAATAGTCACTCAATGCGCAGTCCCAGAACAGACTGAACTCTGGAACACTTAGTCTGAATCAAGACATCTAAACAATTCATCTTGAAGTGTGTGCTGCTATAAACAGAGGCCAATGACAGATACCTTGGGAGAAGTGTAAGGATAAGGTAGTGCTACATCCCATGCATGTGAAAGAAGCCTGGTCTAACTTTCAAAGTAACCTGCCATGACTTGTGGAAGAAAATATTCCAGTGAGGCTATATTACATATACTATGACTTCAAAGGCATTAACTGCAAAGACAGGCATTTACATGTTTAAAACAGATCAAACAACAGCTGCAATATCTTCTTCCATTCCAGATCCCACTATGATCATAAGCCAGTTAGAGCACAATGACAAGTATGCTGTGCTCATAGACCTGTGAGGAGTTCCCAGTCTGCAGTGGAAACAGGAAAGCTGTCAACAAGAACACTGAGCCCAAAGATATCCTCTGTAAGAAGTATGAACCTGGGGAATTTGTGCAACTGAGTTGGTACTAGATAATGTTGTCAGAGACTGTCTCCTCCCTGGATGGATGGCACCTCGACTTTGGGAGGGCCACATCATCCCTGCAGAAAGCAGTCACTGCCCCGTGCCTGCGGCAGCTCAGGCAGTGCTTTTCAGCAGTGACTGGGGAGTCAGCTGAGAAGAAGGAAGGTTAAACCACACCTGAAGTGGGATCTCCTCCCCACTAAGAAGTGGTCCTCAGAACCTCTCTATTTGACAGATGGCCATCATACTCCTCCTCTGTCCATCAGAGGACTCTGCAAGGGGTGAAAAAGCGAGCTGGCCAGCCACATATGTCTGCGGATACAATGCAATTCTCTGAGCACTCTGTAGGATAACTGGAGAACTGACACATCTGACAGTTCTATCTGTCCTAATTTTTGTGAGGAACAAACTCTGAACTGTGTGGCCCACCAGACCATGGAGGGGAGCAAGCCCAAGATGTAAGCCTGAATTTGCTGTCAAGAGATCTTGGAAAGCTCCTGTAGCAAACACTCCAGAATCCACTGGAGAACTTGCTCGCCTCCGCACTCTACCCCAGGAGACTCCAGGACTCAAAGACAGCAGGGTTGGTTGTGCATTCTAACATAAATCTCTCTTCAGATCTCTGAAATAGGCCATACTGCCTATGAAAAACGATTGTTATCCACGTTTTTCAAGAATTGAGCCTTTATCTTCTTGAATATAACACTACTTGTTGGTCTGCTTGCATGAGGCACAGAAATCCTGATTTTTCTAGGGGGTTATCTTTTCACCAGAGAAGCTTTCAGACTTCTCACTACACAGGTCGATGACAAAGACCTGTTTCTTCAGAGTCCCAGTTTATATCTCACTGGATCCTCAGGGAGCCTGAAGGAGTTTAGCACAACGATATGTTGCTTCCCCTTTGAAATGTGTTGTCTACCACAGGAATCACCTTAACAAGACTGACACACTTGTCAATCCTTTAAAAAAAAAAAAGTTTTTCCAGGAAGAAAATAATGAAATAAAAGCAGTAAAAGCTTAAAAAAAAAACCAACAAAAAAAACAAACCAAAAAACCGAACACCACCAATGGATTATTAACCTGTTAGCTCTGGCTGTGCTACACAGATGCCTGTGAGGAATTTTATTAACACTATCTATGCTATGTGGAAGGTTCTCAAGTAGCAGTGAGCTACTTTTACTGTACATGAAAAACTGCTGAAAACAATGAATGTTTCTATTTTCATTTAAATCAAAAATTTCCGTGCGTATTGTTGCTTCATAAAACCAAAATCCTAGAAAGACTGTACTAAATAGACACCTAAATGTGATACCTCATGGAATTTGAAGTATTTTATAGTTACTTTAGTGGTACAAAATTTTGAATTTTATGCTAATATTTATAAATATTAAAATGTGATTCTTTTTCACCACTGTGACTAAGAAATTTGTGTTTTGTTGTTGAAAGTTCAGGGATTCTCAAAATTTCTACCATGCACAAGGAATTGACACCTAACAACATAACTGCATCACAGAAAAAAGAAAGCTGAATGAATACTGCAAGTGCAGAGCCTCTGGCAGGAGGATTACACAGCAGAGGGAGCACTTGCCCTGACTTATTTTTTTTCCTTCCAGCATTAGCATTTCTGTAGCTGCAAATTATTCTAAGATGAGCTTGTAGACCAGTGCAGTAGTTTTTATTAGATCAAACATGATAGCTGAAAAAAAGAGAAAAAGCCTTCAAGAACAGAAATCCTTCTGAGTACAGCTGAGTGCATATTGAGAACAAGAACTCTACATTTACTTAGATAGACATTATTAAAGCATCCAAGAGAAAAAGCAGTTGCTACCTGTAAAGGAGTAACATTGTGTGCTTCTGTTAAGGAAGAAGAGATAGATAATTGCTAGTGTGAAACAGTGAGAGTTTGTGGGAAGAAGGATTATCAGGCACTATAAAAACTGTATTTCCACCGAGTCCACGGTTTATGGCAACAATTTTAGTTCCTAAGATGGCTTGTAGAAAGTGTTTTGAGAACAAGAGTTGAGACATCAGGGGTGAACCAACCATGTATGTGTTTGCCCTTCACTCGTTGTAAGAGTTTATTCTGGTATGTAATCATCGCTTAGTTTGATCTATGAAGTTTCCAGGACACCATTTGGTGCAAAGG
Organism: Limosa lapponica baueri; assembly: GCA_002844005.1. Classification (NCBI taxonomy): domain Eukaryota; kingdom Metazoa; phylum Chordata; class Aves; order Charadriiformes; family Scolopacidae; genus Limosa; species Limosa lapponica. The sequence continues at coordinate 380,586 of KZ506083.1, read as the reverse complement.
ATGAATGAGGTTACATTCTTGGCAGTGAAAATACAGCAGCTAGACATGGAAAATCAAATCTGGGGAGTGTTATTCTTATTAAGAGACAGGAAGACACTCTAATACAAATGTATCCAGAAAAGGCGCTGCAGGTTTCATAGCACTGGGTGTATAGATCCTGCAAGAGAAAATATGCCCCATGCCCTACACAGCGTCACTTCAACACAAATTGTTGTAGCTCATACTATTCCCTCATGAACATGGCAAAATCAGCAAAAATATAAGCGGACACATTCCAGGATTTCTCTTAATATCTGAAAGCAGCAGTTGCTCTCATTCCATTTTTTAAATCTTTACTTTTCTAAAAGAAAAAAAAATATATAGCAAATTTTCTGTTTGCAGTCTTTTGCTGATCAGACTATATAGACCAGACTACATGTTTAGTTAAACCGAGCGTTAGTCTTAGTTATCTTTTCTTTTACACTCTTTAATTCTTACCAATATAATAAAATTAAACACTTTAGCCTTCCCTTCACTATTCAGTTAAATCAGTTACAGGACTTAAAACCAAGAAAAGGATCTTAGTTCCACATGGGTCCCAAGAAGAGCTACTCAGTCATCTGTGAAAGAAATAACTCATCAATTTATGATTAAAAACAATACCTGGATTATTTTCAATAAACCAGGACAAGTTAATCTTTAATAAGGTGCCAAAACTATCATATAAGAACAAGTTTTATCATAACATACCACCTGAAGGCAACGTCCACCCTTTTTAGAGACCTATGAGCTGACAGACATCCACTTCTAAACATCCACTTCTCAAGATAGAGGGCATCAGCGTCCTGGCCAAAATCAGTGCAATTGCCTCCAAGCGTGGCTGTTACATCTACCAGCACCACAGCTGGCCACATTCTCGCCATGTCACATACAGCAAGGGCATTAACTACCACAAAGTAAAAAATTACTCTAAACATTCAGTACTGAGACAGGCAAGAATCACCACCAAAAATACAAATGGATAACTGGTCAGCACTGTAACCCAAACGACCAGAAACTCCACATGCAACTAGAGAGGATCTGGCACTTTGTAACAGCTGGTTTCAGGCCAAGAAAAAGCCAGACATCCATAGGGATGGCTGGGAATTGGCCAGTCTCCATCCACAAACATAGAAAGCTACTGCAGTGCAACCCACAAGTGTTCTTGGAATCTGCTTGCTACAGCTTTAAGAAAGGTCAAATAGAAGGTGCTCAAAGAAATAGTTATGCTGTGATCACTCTGGCTGCTTCAGTTGGGCAGCCAACTCTGCCTTGTGACAGACAACTGGGAAATGCAGTTAGTGAGAGACTGATTTGTATTGACATTTGAGCGCTTGTGTTTCATACAGGCACATGGATTGTACAACAGGAATTTAGAGGATGGAGCAGCTGCATTACGAGGAGTGATTTCTCTCCTTAATGTGGAGACACAGAAGCTGAGGGGGGTACAATTGAGAATTACACAATCGTGAAGGCAGCGGAGAAAGTGAGAGCAGGACTCTTAACTCACCAAACCTTGCAATGCTACAAGTATGGGCACTCATTCAAACTATGTGAAAGACAGGTTTAAAACAGACAAAATCAATAACTTTCCTTTAGAAACACAGCAAGTAGTGAACTTTGGTCACATGGGACTGAGGAGACCGATAATATCAGCAGGCTAGACAAGAAGAGCAGCCTATACAAAGAGGATTAATTTACGGACAGCAGCTCCAAAATAGGTAAGGGAATGGGCACAAGTGTACCTCCTAACGATCCTAATCCAATAACTGGATACTGGGAAAGAATGAGGGGAATGCACAACATGAAATGGTGAGGATCATGCCCTAGCCCTATGTAGTATTGTCTGCTTTTACTGTCTGAGCCAGAAACACTAATCTAGGCAGGCCATAGATTTGACACAGTAAGGCATTTCTTACACTTCTATGCATGAAGCCATGGCTGGAGAAAGGTCATTGACACCATAGGTCTAAGAGGCCTCACCCACTGCAGGAAAAGCAGCTGGTGTGGTTCTACCTGTAATTGCTGTCATATCACATACCATACTTGAAAAATATGTGCAGAAGTTATAAATACAATAGGCATACATTTTGAAGAAGTTCTGGTACCTGTTAGAGCACTGAAGCTAATTCAGAATGGTTTCTGTCATATGCCAGTAGCAGTAACTACTGATGTTTTGGAAAAATTTGCTGTTCTTCCCTACGTGCAGCTCCTGTCCATAATGCTCCAGAGGAACTCCGTGATGCCACTGGGCTTTGTCCCTGCCATAGTACAGACTTTTCCAGAAAACTTACGTCCAAACAAGCTCACCACATAGCTTCATAAAGGAGGCATCTAATAATGAAAAGCCTGTCCCTTTCCCACAGTATGAGAGGACAGAGTTTTAAAGGAAAAACCTGTCATTTGCTAGCATTCAAGCACATGCTGACTTCCTCTGAGCACAACAGATTTCACCTGTTTCCTTCCTTCCCCTTTCAGACCCCACAGCTGCGACAGATATGTTACTAACACACACAGCACATGTGCCACACTTCCCTTTATCTGCCCCTCTCTATTTCTGCACCCCTGAAGAACTGAAAGGAAACAAACCTGGGCAGAGTCACCTGGATGTATCCAAAGCCTAATCAAAGGCTCATGAGACCTGACAGATTGACACAACTACTGTTCCTCCTAGGTATTAAATGCCACCTCTTTTCCCAGAATTTTCCATAGCTACCTATGCATTTATATACTATACATCCCAAAAGCCTTCTGGGGCACAGAATTTTTTGTATTACTTTAATTACTGAGCTAAATGCAGTGGCCATGACTCTAAACTTGACCCAACAAACTTACCCAACTTCATACTATAATGGATGGGTGGGGGGATTTCTGAATACATTTGTGAATTCCCAGGAAGGCAGGTAAGAGAGAGATTGATCTAATTTCAGTGGAGCCCGCTCCTTTCTCAATTTTGAGGAAATGTCTGTTTCTATTCTCTCTGAAGCCTGCCAGGCCACTAGGAAGGCACAACAGTTTTCATTACTGAGATCTAAAAAATACATCCATACACGAGCTTGTTTCTTGGCGTTCCAAATTTAACCTGAAATCATAGCTTTGTATAACACCAGAAGCCAAGCATTTCCCAGGAGCAATCGGGATTTTTATCTAACTCCTGCTTCAATGGGAACTGAACAGCTGGCATTTGTCCCTATGTATTGGTAGCAGGATTAGTTACACTGGTCCAGTAGCCTAGAAAAGAAGCCTTTGGAAATTACAGCAAGAAATAATTATTAAAACTACCCGTTTCCTCCACCTAGTATCATACAGGCATAATCCTTTCTGTATCCTTAGACAGAATCCATTTGACAAGGTTGCCTGAGCTAGCAGAGACCTGGTCTAGACGACAGGAGTCCAGTCCGGGACTAGAATCCTTCCCAGTGGAAGTGAACAGTGTCAACTCTTCTGACACTCAGAGCAATAAATGAGAAAGTTAGGTTCTCGACATAAGAAAACAGTTGATCTTTGCCAAGATCAGTTTCTTTTCAAATAATTTTTCCTCACAGCTGAGCTATTAATGAGATTACCTCCTTCCAACACCCTAAAAAAAAATAACATAAACCCATATGATCCTAAATTGATTCTGGTTGTGGGAAAGGGACAGCCATGTAAAAATGTTCCTAAAAACAAACAAACCATGAAATGGAAAATAGGAGCAGGAAGACATTAGAATGTGTTAAGGGTAACCAGGCCTTGGCATCAGTCATCAAGCAAGACAGTTACTGCTCACCAGAGGCTGACGGCAAACAGAAGGAGTTGCACTGATCAGAAATTATCTCTAAATTTCAAGTTTTATAAATTTAAAGTGAATTCCAGGCCATTTATTAGGAATTGCTTTACTTTTCACCGTCTTGAGGGGAAAAAAAATTAATTATGCGCATTTTCATTACTAACCACTAGATGTCCCTCCTCCCATTTTGTTTTCTTGCCTACACCCTCTAACATTTTTACCCAAGAAAATGCTAAGTAATCACTCTACAGAGAAATAGACAAATGGTCAAATATAGCACAAAGCTTTCACAAACACAGCTTTTTTGCAAGCCTGAAGTAAAAAAAAAAAAAAACCAAAACCAAAAAAACCTAGCTTTCAAATACAGGTCAAGGTGTTTTGGAGCTGAGGCTTAGATTCAGCACCACCTCCAACTGGAGAGGGTGAAAAATATAATCTCTGTAGTTAAAGGTACAGAGTTATTAACTGTCTGATTAATTTCCAATTCAAATACTAACACAGAGAACAACTTGGCTGGAAACAATGCCTCCCGAGCCCCTGCAGAGTCCATTATACTCCCAGAGTGTGAGCCTTGAGCCCTGCAGTATATTCCTTATGTGACATTCTCTAAGAAAACTTACCTTTTCAGTCCACAGTCAGCTAAAAAAAAAATCAGCTCTTGTACGACAATTTAACTCCAATGTAAACCCAACTCTACGTCCAAAATCTGCAGTAACGAATCCTCTCCTCTGTGTGAATAGATGGCACTGTGTGGCATCAAGTGTTTTCAATATGACACCTACCAAAAAAAAGTAGTGCATTAGTGATTGCAAAAGTATCATTACCAGGAGATTAGCAGTTTTCAGCGAACCAGGGTAATAGTGAAGAACTGCACTGTAAAATGCTTTGAGAATAGAGCTGGATTTGTCATAATTTGGCTGGGATTCTTTTCAGTATAATTCCTATGCATTGTTTTCTGGTCCTTGTTTGGCATCCTAATGTGCCAGTTTCCTCTAAGCGAGGGGACATATACTGGAAGGAACCAAAGAGGAAAGACTGAGACATTGATAAAATATAAGCAGAGCTGCATTCTAGACCACTTTCATATTGGGAAGTGCATTTTCTTTTCTTAAGGCTCTATATGTTTTATTTCTGGGAAATAAACTGGAGAAAGAAGCCAACAAAAAAGTCCCACTTGTAAACCACCAAGTCTGAGCATCTCCAGCTTGAACAATTAATTCTGTGGCTCTGCATCAACCCAGTTAAATTTAGGTCTTCAAAACTCGGTATTTTTTCACAAACAGGAAGTGCACAAACACTCTTGAACTCAAGTGACATGCAAACTAGGACACTAGTGCAGCCTCTCGGGTGCTTTTCTTCTGCCCTGTGTAATTCAAGAGTTGGCAGAGGCTCGGTTTGGAGAAGGAAATGCTGCCGACTCCTGCAACGCTTCTCAAAAAGTTTTATTCTCTCCACAAGCTTTTCCACTTTTCAGTCAGAGAATTTTTCCCCTCTTATGAGAAATTTTAATGGAACTCAATTTAAAAAATTGCATTTGGAGTTTTTCAACCATTGTCTACCTTTAGTGTTGATGTTACTGCTAAGGCAAAAGGTGGGACTTTAGCACCAGGAACACACTGCAGCTGCACCCCCTGTCACTCCAGTTTCCTCACACTTCCCGTGCTTTCAAAGATGAGATAAAGCACTCCTGATTAATGCATTGTGCAAACAAGAAAATGCTTCCACACTGCAGACAGCACAAAAAAATAACACCATCTTCACATTGTTGTCAGTTAATAAACTGGGTATAACAGGACTATGAATTATTAACCGGGGGAAGGGAGAAGGGATCAAGAACAAGGAGATTAACACTGACAAGAAGAATGTACCATTTCTTAAGAGAGAAACTCAGTTTTTGAATGAAACATTTTACTAATGTTCTTCTAATACATTCCTCAGTGTATAACATTCCTTCCAGTCTTTGACTTAATAGGGCAGATCAATGCATCCCTACTCTAACTTAAATAAAGAAAAGCAAGATGGACAGTGAAAAACAAAGTGTTTCCTTAGCATAACTAATCCCATCCCAACTAATTCTTTCCAGTCCTCAAGACCCATCTTGTTATAGGAATTAACCCACTTTCCAAAAAGATATTGAAGAAGGCTTTCCAGATGCACAGAATTTTTATTTGCTTACAGTTTACATAGCCTAGAAATAAAATTAAAGAAGGTTGGCTTGCTGCTTAGGATAAAACTCACGTTAAGTCCCTGCTCTGCCAGTGTCTTCCTGTGTAGTCTTGGGCAAGTCATTCAGGACATGTTTATCCCGCGCAGCAGAGAACACCGCAGAGCTGAGCTGCGGGTTCCCAAGCTGGGAACCACAGGTGACACAGCACTGCTGTATTGTTCTGAACCAGAGTCAGCACATGGAAGTGGTGCTGAAGAAGTTAGCTGGGTCACTCCACCGAGCACACTGCCCCAGGTCAGTGATCACACCGCTGCTGAGGTGTCTTTTCACCTACAGTAAAAGCACATGCTTAAGTTCTCTATTTAATTTCTCCATTTGCAGAATGGGAAGAGTAGCCCTTCCATGTTTTACAATGTTTTACAAACAAGAGAACTGGGGAAGCACAGAGTACCAGAGAGGAGGGAATGCAGCACAGATCTCTAAAGCCCATGGAACACTTGAAAGTTTCTTTGCTGCAGTAACTTCATCCCAGGCTTCAGAAAAAAATCATCTATATTAGCACTAAAAGACAAAGTTAAAACTGCAAACATTTAGGATCAAGCTGTGAACAGAAAAGTGCTCAGGACCAATTTGACTGAGAAAACAATCAAAAATTTCTTGAGGAAATATCTTTGCTCTTGGGAAATGTCAGTCTATTGAAACTTTTTGAAGAAAAATAAATTTCTGCTATGAAAGATTACTCAGGTTCAGGGAAAACTTTCTAATGAAGCCAAAAGGGAAAGGTGCCAATTCCAGAACGTACTGACAATCTGCAGAGTTAATGATAAGACAGACTTAAGTTCAAATCGCACACATGATGAGACTTGGCACAGGGAATTGAACCTAAGGCTCCAGATAAGCTCCTGACCTGGCTAATTTGGGAGTAGTATGTGTCTTTTGTATACATAATTGAATGCTCACTCTGACCCACATAAGAAAGACTCACATTATAGCCCAAGGTCGGCACACCTGTTTGGATGTGAGAAATATACGCTTAAATTTCTATTTCACACAAAGCATTCTTGGGACTTGAAAGCAGTTCTTTCAAAAACCTAAATAAATACACCCTGGTTGGTGTACTCATTATTCTGGTTAGTTAAATCTTTCAGAGGTATCTGTTCTGTACCAGTGCAAAAAAGGAAAAAGGTTTTATGGGATAGGAGCCTGTTTCCTCTCCACCTCTAGAAAAAATATCAGATAGACACAAAGGAAATTAAGAATTTTATGATAAAAGAACCTTCTAGCTTTATCCAAAAGGTCACTGGAGAAGATAATGAACTTTAAAATCAGGTACACTTATTTTCAATTTTTTGCTAGTGTAACTTGGGTTTTTAACTGAGCTATGTCTGTTTAGCATTCACATAAAAGAAAGCTCTATTAACTCTTTTTTCACTCCTAAAACTGGAGTTTACCACTCTCTTCAGAAAACAAAGCCCCTTCTCCTTACCAGTTAAATGGAATACTTTATACATGTTAGCTGTTCAGCTTCCTCTCACTGAAGTTTGATGTGAAACCATATCAGGCTATGGTCTTTCTCTGAATGAGAGAGCTGAACTTACAGTTCTTTCCCTTGTCACCCAGGCATCATGGTGCTTTTTCTATTTGGATTAATAAATCTTCAGGTGCCAGTTCTGCACACAACCCAAAACTCTAGCTTTTGGTCTCACACCCTGCCCCTAAGCTGGGGTGGCACAGAGCACACAAGATGATGGGCTGTTTGCCTCCTTTCTCAACCCTGAAACTCCACACCCGAGTCCTGTCCAATCCCTTTCATCAAGCAGAGTTATTATTAAGAACAAATTAGAAACTCCAAATAAAACAGTCCAATATTAAAGTTCTGACCACCATCTATAGTCTTCTCCTCATTCCAGCAAGTCCTAACCTTTCAGCCTTCTTGAGTCCCAGCGTGAATCTCCACATGACAGATGATGCGTGGCTGGTGTATCAACTATGTGACAGAGAGGACAGAGAATGCCATGCCACAGTGTGCTGGGTTATGTGACAACATAAGGATAGCCAGTTGAGTGATAACTCAACAGGCCAACAGTAAAGGAAGATAAATGCAGAAGTTTCACAAATATTTGCTGACATTTTATAACTTGATTTGATCTAAATCTCCTCTCTCAGATCTGACCTACTCAGGAAAAGTAATCAGTATGACTGCACCTGAATAGGAAAATGTGTGGAGTCACTGTATCAGTCTCGGATGAAGGCATTGTTAGCTGCCCACAGAATAGTGCTGTTCTGGCAATGCTACACCAATCAACCTCCCAGACAGACTAAAGGTTACATCAGCTGTGCAATCAAATAACAGACGATTTGCTGTTATCTTCCTAGATAGTCCTGATTAGCACTGAGGCAAGAGCAGAATTAGGGGCAAAGGTAGGATTCCTGCTCCGGGCAAATATCTGCTGGAACATGTGCATACTGCCTCACTGACCTCATAATGGTTTTCTGCACAGCTGAGAATTTCATTGCACATAAAGGCATATGTATGATCAGGCTAAAGGCAGTACAGTTTGTGAGCTGGAGAAAACAAAACACAGATAAAGGAGACACTACATAAACAAAACAAGAAAAACACTTAAAACATGATTTTCAACCCTCTAACTGATAGCAGCTTTAAAAAAAAAAACAAACCCAGCCAAACAAACACTTAAAAAAAGGTAGTTCACATAATATGTAAAAAAGATACTACAAAGAAAACTTCCATTAAGCCGCTCTGCTCTGATGTTCCACCCTGATATACACTGTTTCTCTCATTTAAGTGCAGTAACTTGATTCCCACAGGCTGTTTGTATGAACAAGGGTCATTCATGGAAGTGAGCTGAGCTTACTTCACCTCAAGAGAGCCCTTCAAATTGGCAAAACCTCTCCCCACCTTCAGTGGTCAATACCTTAGGCCATAGACTTTCAGGCAGAGAAGAAAGGGCCATAAGGGACTTTAACAGGTCATATAGGCCCTTCCCCCTCCTCCCAAAAGCAGGATCAACTCTAACTCCTGGCTGATGACCAATGCATGAAACTTTTCAATTATATGGACTCCGTATTTTGCTGAGGCCATTTCTTCCAGTCTTTCACTGTGCTTAAGGAAAGGGTTTTTTCTAATGTATAACCTGAGTCATTCTCATTACATTTTAAACAAGTAATACTTTTGTCCTATGTACCCTACACATACAAGTCATGTCTCATACCTGAAGACTGTACTCTTTTAGGCTTCTCTTTCCCTAGACTTAACAAATTCAGCTCCCCCTTATTCCACACAAGAAAAAGTCAAGGTTCATGTAAATATATTCATAGAACATAAGTACTGTGAATCCAAATTAACACCGTATCTCACAAAATAATTTTGCATAGAAAATTTGCGACTAAAAAGTTACACAGGTTTCCTCCCCTCCCTCTCACTGAGAACAGCAGCCCTGCTAACCTGTCAGGCCAAGGCCACCCCAGCCTCCGCCATGACATCCCCTCCCAGCCCACTCCTCTCGGCAGTGGGACCCAGCTAGGGAGCACAGGGCCCAAGCACAGCCAGGCAGCCACAAACCTCACCTCCTGCCCTTGGGCTCCTCACCTCCTCTCCTAACGGCCACCAGCAGAGTCAGGCCTGGATAAAAAAAACCATGAATCTGCAGGAAATTTCCTACAGGTGCAAAGGAATCTGTGATACATAGGAATAGGGCTTTCAGGAGAAGAGCCCTCACAGAGCCTGTTGCAAGCTGTCCTGTGTGATATAGAGGATCTGGGTGACTCAGTTGCAAAGTTCTGAAAATCAGTTTAGACAAACTACAGGTGCCTTTGAAAGAAGCATTCCAAACACACAGAGAATTAAATAGAATGAATGTGTAAAAAAAAAAAAAATCAATGGTTTTTGATAATAGCTTCAGAGTTAAATAAACTCTGGGAGATAAATTCAGAAAGAGAGTGATTTGTCACATGCGGCATTTCACTGAGCTCTTTCAGGAATACAGAAAAGGGAACCCACTCCGAAACAGTTACAAAAAAGGAAGTTAGTGGCACAGAGAAGCTTAGATCACAAAGAGCTAGGCCAAGATCGATAAACACAGCACGACCCCTGCTCATGGTCTACGCAACATTTAGTGTTATATGAAGGGTTCCAATTCACACTAAGAAAATGTATGTTAACTAAACTATGGAACTAGTGGCCTAAAATTGCTGTTGAGAACTAGAAATCTCTGGTAAGGGCTTTAATTGCTCCTATGCAAGTTCACGAAAACACTGATTAAAGAACAGTCACGTGCTTTTGAAGATTTAAAAAAAAAAAAAAACAACAAAATGACAGCAAAATAGCAAAAGATTGGCAGAAATTAAAAAATGAAATATTAATCAAAATGTAAACAACACTACAAAACAGAAAGTCAACACTATCACTCACTATCCATGTTTACAGAAACAAGTTTTGGATCCCCTCCAACAGAGACAAAACTCCCGATTCACCCCAAAAAGCAGAGGAGAAAAATTATTTTTCAAGTGCCTCTCCACACTACTTGAACATTTTTATCAAATACTTTGTATCTTATGAAAAAACCCTATTCAAAAAAGTTCAAATAACATTTATCAATGTTATTTATTCCTTCATTAACAGGAAATCTTAACCCATTTAAACCACTCTCAGGTCTGATTCACACAGAGTGCCTGCACAGGCCTCCTCTACAGAGCATAGGTAAATTAAAGCTTTATATTGTTATTAAACAAAAATGGAATGGTCTTCTGGTCACTTATCATCCTAGCCACAATAACCTGCTAGGAGAAATTAGAGGCAGTGTTGCTGAAATGTCCATTACACAGGCTGCACAACAGGTAACAACATTCGTGGACAAGGAGACACCAGCTGTGCAGAAGAGGCAGCGAAGCCTCTGCCCTCTGCTGTCACCTCAGTTATGTTCAGTCCCCACAGCAGGGACTGGCTCACTTGCCACGGCCGTGCTCTATTTATTCCCAGCTAAACAAAGTGTAATGCCATTTTATTACTGTAAAATACTGATCCCCTGCTACTGCCAAATTATTTAAAGTGGTGGCCAGAAGGGAGGGACACTGACTAATAACTAACTAATGTAAACGAAGCAAAAATCCCCTGGCAAGCCTTATTTTGAGGCCTGATGATGACTATCGGCTACATTTCCTTCAACCAAGATTTGAGAATATATTTTAAGGCATTAAAGATACAAGGATTGTATTTCACTTCAACAAATTATTTTCATTTTTAGGAAAGAATAATTCTTAACGTGCCAAAAACACTAACTAATTTTTACAAAATCTCTGGCTGTGAGTCAAGGTTGTTAGCATTTCCCTCTTACAGATAGAGTAGCTGAGGTATAGACGGCAATGCGAATTACCAGCCCTGAATTAATGCCAGAGCTCAAAATTGAAACCAACATCCTTGCTTCTATGGACTTCTGTGCTTAGTTTGAGCCAGGGGAGGCAACACAACTCTAATAGAAACATTTAAAAAGCCTTTGCACCCTGTCTTTTCCCAATCGCTGTTACTGGAAATATACCTGCCACTCAACCAAAATGCAGATGTCCCCCAATATGCCTGTGTGCTGCCATCGCATGACTGGCACACTTCCAGTGCTGTATCTGTAGAGGAACTGGGGACCACTGGGGAAGAAGAGACCAAGGACATGGGAGGGTATGAACTATTCTTACAAAATGTGTCCACTCAGGGGCTGTAGAGTGATTCCTGCCACAAACTTTGCTGCCTCTTTAGATATAAGGAGTCAACTTCTACCAGTCTCCACTTGCTCACAGGTAAAAGGCAAAGACAACCATAACACTGAAAACCTTTCTGAAGTAATAAATCAGCACTGCTTGAGATCCCCATTCAAGAGAAAATCCTTATTCAGTGAAGAAGTATATGTTCAAGTATTACAGAAGTCAATGTAGGTTGCATGAAGCAAGGCTGGTGACGTGTTTAGAAGGAAGAAGTAGAAACATATTTCCTGAAAGGAAATCAACCTTTCAACGATCTGGGCAATTTTGAGTTCAACAGAGTTGCTGAGTTCAAGCATTTCCCCTCAGAAATGATCTCATGTGAGTATCTGCCCATGGAGCATTAAAAGAAAAGTGGCATTTCTCTCTGAAATCCTCTGCTAGTCTCCATAAAGGTTATATACCCAGTTCTCAATACGCATCAAATTCCATGGCAACCAGACCCAGGACGTATTTCTGTCATTCCCCACACTGGATGTTAAATGAGAGTCCTTTGTTTGGAGTGCTAAATGCAAGCATTTCCAGATGCCCTTCAGCAGGTCCCTCAACAGCTAACCTGTTACCTTGTACACATTTCTTTTACTCAGTGCTCAAGTTACAGAACACTTTTCCCGTAAACTAGAGCTTTCAAAATCGATTATTATTACAGGGTGGGGAAAAAACACAGCTAGCAATCCTGCCCGTGGCAAGACATAGCACAGCTCTTATGGATGAGGGCACAACGGTTGCACTTGGAACACGTGGAGTAAGAACAGGCTTCCACACCTCCTGCATTTTGTGGAGAACCTCCCATCACAGACATGCACTCCACCATACTGCAGGAGGGCTAAACCAGAAAACCAGATAGCGAGGCCAGAGCAAAGCACACCATCTTTGACTTGAGGTGCATCTCCAGGCCTCGTATAGATGCATTTTGCGTCTTTCCCGGCAGAAGAGCCCTGCTGGGCCCCTCCCATGAGAGGGACGCACTTGGTGTGGCACACCCAGCAGTCAGCAATAACCACTTTGGGCCACTTGATGAGTCAAAACAGGAGCATCCCCATCACCATATCTCTGCCACTCGCGGCCTTCTACCCGGGAAATTTATCCCACCTCTTCTGTTCCTCAAAGCCACCTCTATGTGTAAACCTACCTCCACCTCCAGCGGGACTTTACCGCCCAGTGCGGCCACCTCCCCGGGCTCCTCCAGCCACCCGACCCCGCTCCCTCACCCACCTAAACCCCCAGCGAAGCCCGCGGTCCGGCGGACACGACCTACAGCC